>OY755040.1:70924194-71019194 GCA_963576565.1 Aspidapion aeneum | reverse complement strand
CGCGGACAAATTAAAGTTCGCGAGCGATTCCGCGGACAAATCAGGTAATGCATCCGCAATCATCACCACATTCTCGATCTTCACATAACTTTCACTTGAACTACTAAATGAGGCCATTTTCGAAAAAAATTACTTAAACTTTTTGAAAAAAAGGTGGAGTTGTTGCTTCGACTAAGAGAAGAACGAGAAAGAACGCTTACCGCCACATCATGCATCCAAGTAAGCAATTTTACCCCCACTACCATTTACCCCCTCTACCATTTATCTCACCCTATCAACATCAGCGCCACCTATTGATAAGATTTACAAACACCCCTGGTGTTGAGATTTTCAGTTTTAAATTTAATAAGGTCACTAAGCAAACAATTATAGAATATTAGTTTCCTTAAACTGTTTTAGAATTATGGTGCCCTTAATTTTGAAAAGCGCCATCTATCATAATTTTTTCAATTATTTAAATATATTCCGAAATAGCGCCACCTATCATCAACTTGATGCAATTTTTTTAAATCCTAATAATTCAACTATTCATCAGTTGGAAATCAATCAATAATAACTGCTCCATCATCGACTGTATAATTTGAGGGTGAATTCATAGGATTTGGCTATATACATCTGTCATCATTTCACTTTCTGTAAATATTTTCATGTTCTGCCAAAAATGCCATTTCTCACTCACAAAAAGGTTGTAGAAAAATGAAAAAAAAAACATTTTTGTATTTTAGAATACTTTTTATTTTTATATATTTTCGAAAACTTAAAATTAAGCCATACGCTTATTAAAACATAACTAATATTTCATTTTTCATATGACTTGATATGTGGATGCCCCCAGGGTAGTGTATGACTTGTGTTAGGTATAACAAACCTTTTATCATCATGGTAAGATAATGCAATTTTGATTCTGGTTTCTGTGTATATATTGTGTAGATCACTTTTAAATGATTTCATTTTTCGAAATAAGTAACCACCTTTTTCAACAACTTTTTTATAATCATTAATGGATAAATGCTTATCGATTACACTTTTTTTAACCCCCTTTGCTTTTTTTACCTCCGTTGAGACTGAGTTTATATAGTAGGCTTTAGCTCCTGTTCCATAGAAACTTAGAATTGGATCTTCAGGAAATTCATCCTTCATTCTACCCAAAACAGATTCGTTTTTACTTATATTAAACCTATTTACTTTCTTATAATTAGATGTATCGAATTTCTCAGGGTTTTCAATCATAAATTTATAGAAATCATCAGTGTAAATTTTAAGTACTAGAGAATCTGTATCTGTATACATTAAACTTGCACTATTGTGAAACTCTTTTTTTATAGTATTATAAAAAAAGTCATACAAAACTGTTTTAGACAAATCCAGAATACAAAAACCCAAATATATTGGTTTATTGTATACAATTTTGAGTTTACTCATATGAACAGCAATTAATTCTTCGGTAAATATCGAGCAATTGTTAAAATTGGGTCTACTGATTAGAGCACGAGCACCGGCCCTTCTACGAATACTCTCCCAACTTGTAACTAATTTTATATCTTTATGATTCTCAACATTTTCCATAGTTTTTCCGAATACTGCATTATTAAAAAGCTTGTATAAATCTTTTTTAAATTTTGTATCAGCAGAGTTTCGAAGCTTTGTGTTAGTATCGATATACTTTTTTAACCAGGGTGATTGTTCAAATTTTAACATTCTATGAGTTTGAATGACTATTAACCCATTTCTTACTGCCTGATTTAAAGTTTTATAGTGTACAATATACCTTATTTTATCATGCAAATTTGGAATGAGTTTGGGGAATTTGGATGATGAATCTGGAGGGATTATATTTTCCACCAAAAATGGAAAATCAGCATGAGCTTCATGCAACTCATTTGGATAATACACATCTACTTCAAGAATGTATCCTATGGGACTGTCATCTGGTACATTATGAATATTTAAATTTATCATTTCTTCTTGTGAGAGCCATTTAAAACCTTTTGTGGGTAGTGGTTGTGACATACTATGCCCATATAAATTTGTTGCATCCAAATACATTATAAAGGATGACTTTATACTTGGATCATAATTTGGAAGGTACTTATTATTTGCTATATGCATTCTATCAACACATTGACTAACACCCCCTCGAATCCCTTTTTTAAAGAAATGAATCATGTCAATTTCAGTCAATAGCTCTAATTCTACTTCTGTCATTCTAAGCATACAATCAAATGATAATGATGGCAACGTGTAATATTGAGCTGGATCTAGGTTATAAGTCTTTAAAGAATTTCTTCGAAATGCTTCAAAAACATCAGTTAAAATTAAAACATCAGTTTTCAAATATAAATCCGAATAGTCTCCTAAAGTTTTACAATCAAATAGACTCCATACTTTTTTCCCTCTATCATATTCTAAATCTGTAATATGTATCTGTATAGATCATCGAAGAATTGGTTTTTCGTGGGTAAATTAGTAACGTCTAATTTGTCTAAGTCAGAGATAAATCCATATGGAAACACACCTTTTTGTCTCATTAAACTAAATTCTTCTTCAGATGTAAAATGTTTGTGTGTTTCTAAAAAGGAGTCTGAATCTAAACCTTTACTTAACTCATCCAGGGATGCAGCTAAAAATTTGTAGCTATCTATAAATCTTAGACGTAGATATTTTTTTATGATTTTTCCTTCAGAATTCATGTAATCATGTACATATATGGATTTTGTAAATGAAATATATTTTTCCTTGTTTTCTGCAATAACATCTATTTTATCGCCATGATGACACAATTCCTTAATAAACATGTGACAATCATAACCACTTAGATTGTGAAAAATTATTGGAATGAAATTTGGTAATTGATGTTGTAAGTTACAAGTTGAATGTGCAGCTAAAAATCTTTTTTTTCCCGTTATGTGACAATGATCGGTTACTTTTTTATCAAATAAGTTAAAAGGTTTACCACAAATTCCACATTTGTCACATGTTTCCACTATGTTTCTTTCTTCAGGTGTTAGTGGTGTCATTGGGACTATATCTCTTAAATAATTATTGTGAAGCTCTCTAAGATCACGTTCAATACATGCTACAAATTCTTCTGCTGCGCTTGAACCACGGAATAATTTAAATGCAAATGAATATGGTTTATGTATGATATTTTTGACTGTGAAAGAATTTAATGGATCTGGTTCACAACCTGCCATTGGTTGTAAAATTGATTCAAAGTCAGCATACACTACAAAGGGAACTGTTAGCTGTTTTTCATAACTTTCGAACTTTAACATGTTTTCTTGTGTTGTTTTTCCAAATCTATCAGTTTTTAAATCTGTAGATGGGGTTATCGCGTAAACTTGCCCACAGTCATATTTTTGATGAAATATTAGTTTTTCTGCTGTTATAAAGTGTACTAAACAACCATCGCAAAAATAAAGTCTACGTTTCGACATTGATATTTGATTGGAAACCAAAGCTGAAAGATTTTTTATCCAACAATAATGTGTTCTATTACAATCGCTATTACATTCATGAGTTTCTTCTTTAATTTTACAATCTTCACTTATGATTAATAAGTTTATGTGAGTGTCAAGTTTTCTCTTGGAATAGCGAAGTGGACCAACAACTTCATATTGAATTTTTTTATTTGCAAATCTGGTTTCCAATGTATAAACATTAATTGAAATATTATTGTTATGTTCAAACCTAGATATATCAGTCAATTTAACCGGCATTTCCATACCTGCAAGATTTAAAACTGTAGAATAATGGGGGTAGGAAGAAACTCTGTCTACATGAAGTGAAACTGGGTATAAAGCTGATGTAACAGCCCATGCAAAACATGCATTATCCTGATTTTTTATATTCACTACAGCATGTTTAGATTCAATGAATTTGGGTAACTTGAAGTATGAATTGCCCCCAATAGGGCGAAACTTGTTGATGTTGATTTCCAAGTGTAATATATGTTGTAAAGTCCAACCTGTAAATAAATTAAAACATTATTAATTAAACAACCATATTTAAAAAATGTTTCACTGATTATTATTAAACAAAAATTATTTATTTTACTAATGAGTAATCTTACCAGAATCTCGCTCCATAAACTCGCTCGCTTGGGAAATTATTTTATCTATAAAAAACTCATAAATATTATCCAAATCAGAGGCATCACACACTATTTTATTATTTGTGTTAAATGATTTATCAGCTATGGTTTCTTTTGATTGGTGAAGAAACGTTGCAAATAATTCCATATTAATTTTTATTGAGGTGTGTTTTGCTATATTTTCTTTTACTAATGTTAGACATTTGGGTTTTATCTCATAAAAAAACCTTCTGTAGTCTTTTTGCTGAGTTTCTGAAGCAATTCTATAACTTGCTATTCTGCATTTAAGACCACTTCTTACCACACATACACCATTGGAGTATGGTGCACATGAGTTATTTTTATGTTGAAGTGTTCTACAATGAGCAAAAAATTTATCTTTGGGTATGAAAATCTTGCATTCTCTACACATTTCCAATTGTTTATCACCATCTTTATCAACTTTTAAACTAGCTATTTTTCTTTTCTTTAATGGTTGCTCATTGATATTATCATCATTATGTTTATATTTGCAAGCTGTTTTATTATGTCTAACCATATTATCTTTTCGAGTAAAACTTTTGTCACATTTTGAACACTTCAACATGGTCACTTTACTTGTTACACCTTAAATTATTTATTTATTAGGTGTTTTCATCAACACCTCTGTTTTAACCACTATGCTTTTTTTATGCCCGTTGTGGGTTTTATAACAGACACCCCACTCCACCTCATTTTCTTCAGCTGTATCTGATAACTCTCAAATATATTTTTTTTGATCATAATTCACAGCAAAATCTAAATAGTTTGACCTTGAACAAAATTTACAACCAAATGTATTATTTTTTAATTTATTTTTGGTTTTGCAAAATATTCTCAAGGTGACATTGACCTTCATTTAACCTTGAACAAGATTGATGAGCAATTACATCTTTAACCTTGGAAAAAATTATACAGTGACCTTCATTTAACCTTGAACAAGATTGATGAGCAATTACATATTTAACCTTGGAAAAAATTGTCAACGATTCACACTGACCTTGATATAACCTTGTAATGGGTATATATATTTTACTCCTCATTTGGCAAACACTCATTCTTGCTCGATTTGTCTTCCTATAATGTCATCCACCGCTCGCCCTACCCTCATCGTTCGTCCGTTTTTGAAAAATGGGCATGTGCAGTGCAATTTCTGCAATGTCTGGAAACCGGTAGAGGTTTTTACAATTAATGGACGATGCGATGTCTGTAGTGAGCAATATCAAAGAATTATGGAGAGGCAGAGCAATCCTCCATATTCACCCGAATCACCTGTGTACATCTCAGACAGTGATGATTATGAGGTGGTGGAGAGTGATGATGATGATTCTGATACCAATTATGGTGTGTGGGAAGTAGCGAGAGTTGACTCTCCTCCTTCTGAGGAGATGTCTGATGTAGGAAGCGAAAGAGCTGACTCTCCTTTTGAGGAGGCTCAACGTTGGTAGTCTGGTTTAGTTTAATTGGGGTGTACAATAAAAATGGCTGGTACACACAGCTCAGTGCGAGGTTTGGGGCACTGTGGCACTAAACCAAACAATTAAAAATTTTCATCTAACAATTTTAAAATGAAACCATTTGTAAAAATCCTATCTTTTGAATCACATCAATATTCAATTTTTAAATTATAGTAACGCAAATTTTGTTCATTTATGCACAAACTAAAGTTAAAAATGGTAAAAAAAAACGTTTTTAAGTTTCATTTTTATATGCTATTCCATGCAATCTTGCTCTCTTATAAACAAACCAAAGTTTAAAAATTCTTTCTAAAAGTTTGTATTTTTTTTAAATTAGATCTTTTCTACAAATTGGTTTATTCTACACTATGAAATTTTACTCTTTTATAAACAAACTAAAGTTTAAAAATTATTTTTAATACTTTCTTTTTTGCATTAGCATAATATTCTTTTCTATATTAAAGTTTATTCTATAAAGTTCAACTATAAAATAGTAACCAAAATTAAAAAATTATACAAATTTTTTTGTTTGTTATTAAATTACCATAATGTTTTTTTTCTTAATATAGATTTATTATATTTTACATATTCAAATTGTTTTTTTTTGTTTCATAAAGTTATATATTGGCTAACTAATAATTTTATATAAAAACTAAATATGTTACAATAAAAAAATGTTAAAAATTTAAAGAAAAGCATAAAAAAGATCCTTTAGCTTATTGTAGTCATTTAATTTTGCTTGGAATTCTTCCTCCACACCTTCGGTCTCTCTTTGTAGTCGTTGAATCTCTGCTTTGAGTAGATCCACTCTTTGTTTAAGCTGCTCCACGCAGCTTCTTTTCACCCGTAGGATTTGGATAGCCTGCTCTATCGTTTGGCTTTCTATTGTTGTGACATTTGCGGCTACGGTTTGTTGGACTAGCTGATCCCTCGATGTTGAGGGAATTGCTATTGGAATTGCTGTCGGAGTTGGAGCTGTTGATAAAATGCTTGTCTTCGTTTTTTTAATGTACTTTCTTTTACCAACTCTTCCATTTTTGATTTTATGTACGTCACGTTGTAGCTCCATTTGTAGCTGCGGCTGTGATTCTGGCTGTGGTTCTAGCTGTGGCTCTAGCGGTGGCTCTGGCTGTTGTTCGGCTTGAAACTCATTCCCAATATCTTTTAACAAATTGTCGATGTCTTGACTGGTGAAATCATCCAAATCAATAATTTGCTGCTTTGAATTCATTTTCTACTAATGTGAAATTCGCTGTTGAAGTAAAGAAACTTTAATAGTACTCTTCTGATATTTATTTTTCTTTAAATACTTGTTGGGTGTTAGTTTAGTGGGGGTAAAGTCTACAGAAAATAATATATCTAAAAAGCGGGCAAATAAAGCAATGTTAAAGATTCTGAAGGTTAAAAAATACACATCTTTACTATAATTTTGGATTATTTTTTTCAAGGTCAAAAATACTACTCGAACTATTCGTCTCTACATATAAAAAACGCAACGATCGTCAAGGTCATTCAAGGTCAACATAATGACCTTCACAACTTTTCAAGGTCAAATATACTACTCAAACTATTCGTCTCTACATAAAACAAGGCAACGACCGTCAAGGTCATTCAAGGTCATTCCCTCCTCAAAAGTGGTCCAGCACCCGCTTAAACCTACTACTTCGGACAAATCTGACTCCGGAATTTCTGAATTAAGTGGTTCAAGGGTAAAAAAATGCCCAGGGGTAAAAGCTTGAAGATCGTGTGGGTCTGAAGAGGCAGAAGATAAAGGGCGACTATTAAGTACGGCTTCTATGCGACAGGTAAGGGTGGACATCTCCATGATAGACAACTTCTGGTCGCCGACAACTCGAATAAAGTGAGTTTTAAAACTTTTGACGCCAGCTTCTGCCAGGCCATTGAAATGTGGACTGAGAGGAGGTCCTAGATGCCAACGAATAGAAAGTCTGGTGGCAGCACTTCTTGCGTAATCAAGTAATTGATTACGAAACCCTATAAAATTACTGCCTTGATCTGACCAGCATTGCGTCACGCTTCCGCGTCTGGAAATGAATCGATGGAATGCACCTACGAACCCTTCGGTGGACAGTTCCATGGTTAATTCCAAATGCACGCAATGTGTGGCCGTACAGACAAACACACAGACATACGATTTGAAAGCTTTACAACCACGGTAACGATGAGGAATCACAAAAAAAGGTCCACAAAAGTCGATAGCTACACTCGAAAAAGGTTTAAGTTGATTGATTCGATGAGCGGGAAGTGAACTCATTATGGGCGGTCTATAGGGTTCTGTTGATTCTAAAACATTGCAAGCACTTGGATATGGTTCTTTGAATTGCCCGTCTGGCAGATAATATCCAAAATTGCTGTAAAAGCAGATTATGTAATGTTTTAAACCCAGGATGAAGGTATTGTCGATAAGCGGACTCGATAAGAAGAGTAGTTAAACAATGGTTACTCGAAAGTAAGACGGGGTGTTTTGCAGAATAAGACAAAAGGTCAGATTTTTATAATCTGCCACCGACTCTAATGATATTATTTTCATCAAGAAAAGGTGAAAGTTTTCGTAATGGTTTCGGTATTGGTTTATCCTTAGATAACGCGGAAAAAAGCTCAGAAAAACAAGAACCTTGCACGCGTTTGATAAGAAGGTATAACGCACTTTGCATCTCACCGGTGTTAGGAAAAACAATATTTTCAAAAATAATTTTTTGGTCCGGTGGCTTAGTGGGTTTTTGATAGGAATGGTTTTGAAAAAGGTTAACTATTCGAAGGACATAACAAATGATACGTTGAATTTTTGATACAGATGAATATTTGATAAGAAGCTGATCTAAGAAGTTGACATCAATTATCGCATTGCAACAGACCTTTGGCTTTTCCTCCAGATTAATATCTCCGAAATCAATCGGCATTTTTGATTTATGAAAATCGGGCCATTCGTTTTCGGGAGACCACAAAACGACGGTGCGTTCCACCACATGTCATGTGACATGAGCTGTGAAGGGGTGGCCCCTCGTGACGCAATATCAGCTGAATTTAAAGCAGAAGGAATGTAGCGCCACGAGTATGAGGGAATGATTTCTTGGATTCTACTGACTCGATTTCCAACAAAGGTTTGCCAGCGATTAGGAGGGGATGAAAGCCAGTGCAATACGACTTGCGAATTGCAGAAAGTAATGATATTTGTAAAAGTTATTTTTCCTTCATAGCTAGATAAAACGAAGTCAATTAATTCGCTTAAAAGAAATGCGCCTAGGAGTTCTAGCCTAGCCAAAGTTTGTGACTTTATAGGCGCGACCCTAGATTTTGCAGATATGAGAGAAACAGATATATTATTTTCCTCTTCTACACGAAAATATACGACGCCTGCATAGCCTCGAATTGAAGCGTCACAGAAGCCGATGATTTGACAGGTATTGGTTTTTGACAGTTTGATTTGTCGGGGTAATTGAAAATTGGAATGAAGCGGGAATTCAGAACGAAGTTTGTTCCAAGAGTCGATGATAGAAGAATCTGGTTCTTCGTCCTAGCCTATTTTTGATATCCACAACTGTTGCAAAATAAATTTTGCTTGTAGCAACAAGGGACAAACAAAACCTAAGGGATCGAAGATTGTTCCTATGATAGATAAAATAGCACGTTTGGTTGGGGGTTTGTCCTTCATTCGGCATTGATAAGAAAAAATGTAGTTTTTTGGATGCCATTGAAGTCCTAAAACTTTGATAAAGTGGGGTTCCTCCTTGTCGAAAGAGAGAGGCATTTAACGATCGGACTCTGGCAATGTTGCCAATAACTCAGGACAGTTGCTTGCCCATTGTTTAAGTTCAAATCCTCCCGACTTTAACAAATCATTGAGTTCTGTTTGAAGGGAGAGAGCTTCAGAAAGCGAAGGGCTAGCTCCCAAGATATCGTCGATATAGATTGACGTTTTTAGAACAGTACTAGCCATAGGAAAACGTTCCTTTTCTCTCTCTGCCAGCTCATTTAAGGTACGCATGGCTAGAAAAGGTGAGCATGTCATGCCAAAAGTGACAGTAGAAAGTTCCCACACTGAAAGTGGGTCATTTGGAGAAAACCTCCACAATATCCTTTGATAAGGACGGTGATAAGGATTGATAAGGACTTGACGGAACATCTGTTTGATGTCAGCAATGTAGGCAATAGGATTAAGACGAAACGTAAGGAGTAAAGAAGCAATATCCTTTTGAAGTTTCGGTCCAGATAACAATGTGTCATTGAGACTAATATTTTTTGGGGTGACTGCCGAACAATCGCAGACTACCCTTAATCTTGTACTTAAGCTTTCCGGCTTTAATACGCAATGATGTGCTAAAAAACATTTTACGTCGACTTTTGGTTGACTAGATAAAACTAAACTCATATGATTAGAATCGATATAGTCTTGCATGAAACTTGAATAGGCAGTGTACAGATCAAGATTTTTGATTAATCTATTTTCTAGAAGTAAAAATCTACGATAAGCTTGCGGATAAGTATTTCCTAGGTCAGGGTTTATTTTATCGTTAAACGGAAGATCTAGCATGAATCTACCGCTCGGTTGCCGTACTACACTAGCAGTAAAAATTGTTTCTGCTTGTTTTTCTTCCGTTGATAAGATTTGTTTTTTAGGCAAATGTTCGATTTCCCAAAACCTAGGGAGAACGACCTCTAAAGGAGGTGAATGACTCGTTAAAAAACAACTGGTTCGTTCCGTAAGACTACCTACTTCGTCAACCTTTCCCATGACGACCCAACCAAAGATAGTTTCAAGGGCTGAAGGTTGCCCTATTTGTCCAAGAACCCTGCCCTCCTTGAATATCTGTGCGAATAGCTCGCAACCAATTACTAGGTCCACAGGTCTAGATTTGAAATAAGATGGGTCGGCAAGTTTAAGGTTTTCCAAGTGTTTCCACTGATTATCGTTCAAAGTGAATGTAGGCATATTGGAACATAGTTGTGGAACAACAATTGCTTCGAAATTAAGTAAAGGAGTGACTTGTCCTTGTGGCTTAATGTCACATTGAACGAGCCCTTTGGAAGTAAAAGAAGACATCTGATTTAATCCGAATATTTCAGTGGTGTAACTTCGCCTAGGAAGATTAAGACGCTGAATACACTTTTCACTGATGAATCCTGTCTGTGATCCAGAATCAAGCAGTGCCCTTATAGGTTGAAAATTTCCGCAACCGTCCATAACATCTATTATGGCGGTGCATAAAAGGTCCTGAGGCATTTAATGACACATGAAGATTATTGACAGGTGGTGTGTGAATGACAGGACTAGTATCTTGGCTTCCAGACTCTTGATTAGTTTCTATGATATGAGTTAAAGTGTGGTGCCTTTTACTATTGCAAGTCCTGTATGAATATTTTGATTTGCACTTATCTACCCCATGCAAGGGGATGAAAACACGCTAGACATAATTTTTTCTGCTTGACGAAAGATAGGCGATCGATAGGCGAGAGATCAAGAAATGTTTGACATTTCGAAAGCACGTGACCTTGATTACACCGGAAACATTTTATTCCCGTACTTGAATTAGTTGAGGTGCCAGCCAGTCCTATAAAAGGCGAATTGGATGATTTATAGGTAGGCTTTTGCCCAAACTGATTTCGCATAGAATTTGAATTTTGATAGGTAGGCTTTTGCCCAGACTGATTTTGCATAGAATTTGATTTTTGATAGATAGGCACCTTTTTGGGTGCTGTTGATTGAGGAAGTGATTCCAAAACTTAACGTCTTTTTTCTAGAGATTGAAAAAGTGACTGAAAAGTGGGAATTTCGGTATTAGTATTGGCGTGACTCATTTCGAAATTTGAACGCGTTGGAATATCCAATTTTTCTAATAAAATGAAAAAAATAATAAAGTCCCAACTGTCAACGTCAAAGCTAAGTGATTTTAAAATTTCTAGGGATTCAGAAAAGGTGTCAATTAAATTACGCAACTCTTTAGCTGACTCGTTTTTTAAGGTGGATTTCATAATTGAGCATCATTTGCGAGGTCTCGCTTGTTTTGATATCTATTGACTAATTTGTCGTAAGCAATTTTATAATTTTGATCAGATAAGCTAATCCCTCGAGATATAAAAATAAATATTGAAGTTTTCGAACGTTACTTAGACTTTGATTTTGATCTATAATGTTATTAAAAAGATCGAAAAAGCTTGGCCATAATTTTTTATTACCTCGAAATATGGGAATACCTAACTCTTTGAGTTTTGGAGTTTCAGATTCGTTTTGTCGAACATATGATCCCGAAAGTGTTGGGGCCTCAACCGGAAATATTTTAGAGTAAACCCCCTTACACGCATAAAAATATTTACGAGCTTCTGAAAGGATCGCATCCTGCGTTTTAAACTCCTCGTCGTCCGAGTCGTCTATCAACATAATGACGTCATTATGTGCCAGCATGCATTTATCGAAGGTTTCATCCAAATCGGAATACCTCACTTGAAACTCGTTTCTCGCTCTTTCATCCGATGCCGCGGTTTGTGAAAACACATAACACTCGGTTATCGCAGATAAAAAACCCTTGCGTTTTTGCACGGCTTTTTTGACATACATGATTTTACCTTTGAAATGACGAAATTGTCGGTAAATATACAATTAACGCTAAATTAATGCTTCTGAAATAGAAAAATGACGAATTGTCGAAAATATTCACTAATTTATCGCAATTGATGAAAATTGTTTTAAATATCGAAATGATATGAAACACCCTAACACATAAATGAGAAATGTTGTTGTTTATTTTGTTTTGATTCCTTCGCTTTGTTTATACCACGCGGTACGCAAAAACAGGTACTGCGCCGACACCTTTCTCTCGTTTCAATACGATGCGAAAAATTCAAGGCCGCCTTGTTTTCGGCGTGAAAATAGTGGCCGACCTATTAATACCGTCGTATGGATTTAATTTAAAATAATTCGGCTCGCAAGGAACACTTATGTTAGCCGCAGTTAGAAAAAACGATAACTGCAATGGACTGTAAATATTTTAATTAAATGAAGCGCGAGCAAACATAAATATATTGATATGAATTACGAAATAATTAAAAAGGTCCATAGGTTAATTGTTGGAACCACACAACGGCAATCAAATACAAATGCACTCACCAGTTTGCAGCCAATTTCTCCACGTTCCAGGGGGCCCCTGATTGGATCTAATGATGTCACCACGTAGCTGAAGGGCTGAAGTTTCTAGTTCTATGCTTCAGTACACCAAAATCGAGCACTTTCAGGTGTAGAAATTTGAAATAGTTGGAGAACGAAATTAACACGCCATTTCTTGAGGTGCCTGATTATAGGATCTCTCTGGTTGTTGGTGCGCATGTCCAAATGCGCGAAATGCACTCTGCCCTTCATACAATTGTGTGGTTTTAAAAATATATAAACAACCGCGAAATTTAGCGGGAGCTAACACGAACTATCTATTCAAAGAATTTATATCTTTGGGTGGAGAAAATGAAGGGCTTTAAATTGAAAGAATCAATAGACATTTGTTAAAGCATAAAGCTTTCAAGTACCTCACTGTTTAAGTGAATACCACAGTCCTGTAACAAGCAAAAGATAGCAAGTTACAGGTCTGCCCAAGGTACAAGATGAACTGCAACACCTAAAGAGTCAATTGAGGGTCAAAAATTTTTTAAAGGTTAGATTGGGTAGTACAAAAAAAAACACATGGGGACATTACTGCCTCTAATATTCTGTGACATATCGAAAAAATGACCACGATTTCGTCTTATTGGGAAATTACTGCCTCGAGTGAAATATTCTGTTACATATTCAAAAAAATTACCACGTTTTCGTCTTATGGGGATTTACATGGAAAAAGTGAGCCAGAACCCGCATATAACATCTACTCTTAATTAATAGCAAAGCCTTCATAATAATAAAAATTAAATGGGAAAATTAGGTATAATAAAAGGCAGGGACCTGGGGCATTCACATTCCCACTAAACACAACAACATTTTAATAATGTCAAAATAATGTTTAATTTAAAAACATAACGTTAGGTTGGATATTAGTTCTAACGTCATATTCATAATAAAAAAGAAGCTTAATAACGCGTTTTCTGTCTTTAGAAAAATAATCTTATGTTTTTATAACGTTTTTTAAAGTGTTTTTCGAACGTTAAAAAAACATATTGATTTTTAACAGTGGAAAATAAATGTTTTTCTAACATTGAAAAATAAATGTTTTTTTTAACAAAGAAAAAATATATTTTTTCCAAATATCTCTAAAGATAAGGTAACATAAATAACGTAAATAAAATTCCATTATTTTGGAAACGCAGGGCAGCAACAGTCTGTTGAGGTTTTCGTGAACTCCACACTCAGTAAAGGAAATTCGGATTCGTAGCTTCTGAAAATAAAATTTAACATTCTATGTAAACAATAATTTTGTAGTAAGGCCAAACAATTCATGCTCAAGTGAATACCAGGCAAACAATTTCAAGGCGTCTATTCAATTTAGCATGAATGCAAACGAAGCATTCGTTTGGTCCCACTGCGAGGCTTGCGAATTCTGCCTTAAATGAATACGCGGCTTAAGGTGCGGCGGCTAATCGTCCGCGGTGAATTGTCGCATTCCCTGTCTGATTACCTGTAACGTTAGGTATGCGATATTTCATACAAAACCATTTTTTTTCTTTTGTTTATTTTCTTACCTTATGTTGTGGTGCTTCATTTAGATCACTGCATACACATTTGTTGTTCTTTAACTATACCATCTGTTTAATGCTGCCAGTTATTTTTTCTTTATTGTTTTATTTTGAATTTTTTGGAAAACCTAACCTTAAAGTTTGTTTTGATATTTTTGGGCTTTCTGCAAAAACCTTCAAAAAAAGAAAGTCCTGTTTGGGAAAAATTCCGATCAGGTGATAATTTTTCTCTTTGTTGAAAGTTATTTTCTTTTTGATCACCTGATCATTTTGTTAGAATCATGCGCGTTTTTTGCTCACGCTGGGAGTTTGAAGCGCCACCCTGTGTGTGACAGGGGAATAAAGAAATCACTTCCGCCAAAAAACTAAAAGAAGTCACACGTGTTTTCGGGTTGAAGACCGTAATTCCAGTCGCAAGGAGGGGTGGTGCCGCCAGTGAAATTTTGGGACTGCTGCAGAATTACAGAAGGTAAGCTTCTAGCGTGTTGCCGATTTTTTCCTTTGTTTTTAGTTTAATAGACTGTTTTCCCAGGCGTGGCGCATTTAATTTTGGGGTTATTTTTTTGGGATATCTCTAGTTTTTCTCCCCTTCAGGGCTCAGATGTCTATTTGGTCCTTCAGACCCTTATGTTTTGAAAAGGCCCTTTGGATTTTACACTTTTTTTTTTATTAAAAAATTGGTAATTTTATAGTTTTTTTGCAGCAACCACATTTTATCGTTTTTTTGCCAGATTCGGACATTGTTGTTTTTGTACCGGTTTTTTTTAGAGTCCGCATGGTTTTGAAGGTTAGTTGCTCTGAGTTTGGTTTATGACCTCGTGCGGCGAAAAAAAAAACCCCCGTTCGACATTTGGCAGCGACCCGGGCCCCCGTTCCTTTTCTTGCTGGCTGACGTTTCATTGACGTTTGTGTGTTCTAACCTCATAACTTCACGTGTTGTTTTGATTACCTCCGAGGTTAGAATATTGTTGATTATTCGTCGGGTTTCGAATTTGTTTGTGTGAAATCCGTCGAAATTTACCTTCGTTTTTTGCTTTCGTTAAACGCGAGATTGTTGCCGCGTTCTTAGCGAACCGTACCCGGATAGCGGATTTGTCGGGAAAAACCTACTTTTTTGTATCTGATAAAAACCGCTTTGTCAAGTCTGACATCAAAGTTTTGAAAAAACAACAAAATAGCGTTTTTAATAAATTAAAAACAACTTATAATAGAGCCGTCGAAGCCCAGGGCAATGCAGAGAAGGCAAAAAAGTTAAAACCCAGATGGGAAGATGTGCCTTCTCTGGTAAGTCAATTCGATGCATTGCATTTTGAAATTATAAGCTTGGATAGTAGTGATCAGATACAAGAAAGTCAGGAAACTTTAGTGCAGGAATTTGATGAAATGAAATACACAATTAGATCGATTTGTCGTGAGCTCTATCCGGAGGATTACCAAGATGCCTCACAGACAATTTTGAACCATTCCCTGGTAAATGTGGACAGGGGTCTTGCAATTAAAAGAATAGAGGTACCCCATTTTGACGGTAATCTTAAAAAAATGGCCCACCTTTTTTGATATGTTTAAGTCACTTGTCCACGATAAAGCTGACATGAGTGAAATAGCTAAATTTCAAGCCTTAAATACCGCTCTGGTGGGAGAGGCTGCAACATACCGCTAACCTCAGATAATTATCGAGTAGCCTTCGATGCGATGATTAGACGCTTTAATAATAAAAGACTTTTGATAACAAATTATTGGACGTCTATTTGTCAAGCCCCTTCTGGAAAATCGAGCAACCCACATGATTTAAGGTTATTGTTGTCCACTTTCCGGGAAAATTTGGAAGCATTGTCAAACTATGATGATGTAGACCTTTTAGATTTTGCTAAAATGATTCTGCTTTTGCAAAAAGTTGATACCCCATTGAAAACTCAGTTTGAGATTGAGTATAGTGATTTTAAATTCTTAGAGAAAAATTGTCGGGCTTTGGAAAATAGTTCTCTTTTGAATAAGCCGAAAGAGGTCTCACCTTCTCTACCCTCTAGGAAGGCTGGCAAACCACCCTATCCTGTGTTATTGACTGGAACAAGCCAGTCTGGTAATAAAGGTTGTGTTTATTGCCAGCAACAGCCCTACGATCCCCTTGTGAAGTGTACCAGATTTCTGGAATTAGAAGTAGGTCAGCGCCATCAATTTGTTAAGCGTGAACGATTGTGTTTTAACTGCTTTGGCAAACATGGTGTATCTCAATGCCCTACAAATGCCACGTGTCGTCAGTGCCAGGGTCTTCACCATTCCCTGTTGCACTTTGTGAAAAGCTCTCCGAGCCACCAAGTTGATTGTCCGGGGGAGACCCCCCGTATACCTGATGGTGGGTGCCAAACAGGCATTGTGTACCGCTACACCCAGTAGCAACCATTTTGAACCTCGTAAGAGGAGACCTGTGTTTTTAGATGATTGTCCAGGGGAGAGCCCCCACATACCTAATAGTGAAGGTGCCAAACAGACATTGTGTACCGCTACACCCAGTAGCAACCATTTTGAACCTCGTAAGAGGAGACCTGCGCTTTTTGCAACTGCCCAAGTTTTAGTGTTAGATGCCCACAACAAGTTTGTGTCTTGTCGGGCAATTTTAGATTCTGCTAGTGAAGTGTCCTTTGTAACTGTCTCTTTGGCTGAGAGGTTAGGACTTAAAGTAGCTCCGAATAGAACTCCTATTGAGGGAATAAATTGCATGATTTCTAGTACTTCATATGGCAATGTTACATTGAAAATAGGCTCCGCCAAGTTTCCTGATAGTTTGTTTTCCTGTGATGCCATTCTTATTCCTAAAATTTGTGGAACCATACCTGTGACTGTTGTAGAATATGATTCTATTCAGTGGCCATACCTAAAAGATTTAGATTTTGCAGATCCTAATTTTGGACAACCTAGTAGTGTAGATCTTTTGATTGGTGTTGATTTGTTTGGTCAGATGCTTGTGCCTGGCTTTAAAAAAGGAGAAAATGGAGGACCTTGTGCCATTAATTCAATATTTGGTTGGATATTCCTTGGTGGTATTGATGGTCCTCGTAAAACTCAAAAACCCATTAGTTTGTTGACCTCAGTGTCTTCCCCTATAGAATCTGGATTGTATAGTACCTTACAAAAGTTTTGGGAACTAGAGCCGACCCCTCCAAAAATCCCTCTTCCCTCTGATGAGGACTTTTGTGGAAAATTGTTTGCTGCCGCTCATTCTGGAACTGAGTTTGGCAGATATGTTGTTCGTTTACCTTTCAGAGAGCCTCGACAAGAACTTGGTGACTCTAAAGGTCAAGCATTGCGTAGATTCAATATGATGGAAAACCGATTATTGAGGAATCCTGCTTTGTATAGTGTGTACAAAGAATTTGTTCAGGATTACCTAGACCAGGGGCTTCTGAAATTGGACAATTCTAACCCTGACTTCCATTCATATTTTGTTCCACACCACCCAGTTGTGAAGGTGGTAAAATGGTGTCCAAAATCTGATTCGTTTTATTATGATGTGATGCCCATGGAAAGACCTTGTACAAAGAGAAACATTCTCTCTGAGATTGCAAGGATATATGATCCACTCGGGTTCCTAGCCCCAGTTTTTTTTGGTTGCTAAGAGTGTAATGCAACGTTTGGGGGTCCAGGGTCTTTCATGGGATGATACCCCCTCCAGTGATATTGTTGCACAGTTGCAACTCTATGTGTCGCAACTACCATAATAATGGTAGTAATCTTCGATATCAATACCTCGTTATGTTGTGAAGCAAAATGCTGTCACCACTGAATTGCATGGCTTTTGTGACGCCTCAATGTGTGCATATGGTGCAGTATATATTCGACAACTTGAGTTGGATGGAAATATTTCTATCTCCCTTTTGTGTGGGAAAAGTAGGGTGTGCCCTTTGAAAAGTATTTCTATTCCACGCTTAGAATTGTGTGCTGCTGTATTGTTGGCAGAGCTATTGGAGTTTGTTGGCAATCATCTTGATTGCATCTCGATTGATAAGATTTTAGCTTGGTCTGACTCCAGCGTTACCCTTGCTTGGATAAAATCGTGTCCATCAAAACGAAAGGTTTTTGTAGCCAATCGTGTAACGACTATTCAAGAGAAAGTTCCACCCAGCTGTTGGTACCATGTAAATGGTAAGGAGCACCCAGCTGATTGCTTATCCCGGAGCTTACTTCCTGGTCAATTGATAGACCATCCTCTTTGGTGTACTGGACCATCCTGGTTGGCCCAGTCTAGTGAAACATGGCTTATGAACCATAAAATTGATGCGTTTGATGCTGATCTACCCCCTGAGGAAAATCGTTTTGTTTTTGTGACAGAAATACCCCTTGATGAAGAACAGCTGTTACTCACTAAGTACTCATCTTTACGTAAAATCTTAGGCATTGCTGCCTTTTGTTTGAGACCTTTTCGAGTGAAAAAAGTTCCTTCTTTATCTTTTCCTACTAAAGCCCTCAATGAGGCAGGTCTTTATTATGCTACTTTAGTTGTTGTGCGAGTTGTACAACAAGAAGTTTTTTTTGAAGATTTGAAAAGGATATGTAAGGGTGAGAGTTGTGCGAAGCCTCTTCGAAAGTTGGCTCCTTTTCTTGATTCCCATGGTGTTCTCAGGGTGGGCGGTAGATTACGTCACACTGATTTAGCATATGAGGTGAAACACCCCATGTTGTTGCCTCGTAGTCATAGGCTTACCACTTTGATTATTGAAAAATTCCATAATGAGCGTGGACATCCAGGTCCTCGCTTATTGGAGTACCTCCTAAATCAACAGTTTTGGATTTTGTCGGTGAAAAGTGCCATTCACAGTGTTATTTCCAAGTGCTTTTGTTGTGCCAGGGTAAATCCCAAACCATTGCACCCATTTATGTGTGACCTTCCTAAATTTAGAGTGTCCCAGGTGAAGCCCTTTTCCCATGTTAGTGTAGATTTTATGGGTCCATTCTCCATCACGTTAACCAAGCGTCGTGGTGTAAAAAGTCAAAAGGCTTATGGGTGTATTTTTGTTTGTTTCCCAACAAAGGCCATTCACCTGGAGGCTGTTTCTGAATTGTCCACTGATGCATTTTTAGCTACCCTCCGCCGATTTGTTGGTAGACGTGGCAGATGTGCTGCCCTCTACAGTGACCAGGGCACTAATTTTGTTGGGGCAAATAACCTCCTTGTGTCCTATTGTCAGCAAGTTGCTGAGACTTTAGCGATTAAGTGGTGTTTTAATCCACCCGCCAGTCCGCATTTTGGTGGACTCCATGAGTCTGGGGTAAAGTCCACGAAAACTCATCTGAAGAGAATTGTGGGGGATCAAATCCTGACCTTTGAAGAGTTGATGACTGTATTGGTTCAGATTGAGGCTATTTTAAATAGTCGACCATTGTGTAGTATGAGGCCTGATCCTCATGACTTTCAAAGTCTTACTCCTGGACAGTTCCTCATTTTGGAACCCTTGACAGCCCCTCCCGATGAAAACCTACCCCCATTGAAGTGGTCACTCGGTAGAATTGAAAAAATTTACTCGATTCCAGATGGAATCCCCCATGTCGTGCAAGTAAAAACCGCGAAAGGATTACTTGACCGTAGTTTGGTGAAGGTATGTCCGTTACCCAGCCAGTAACCAACCTTCAAAGCCTTGTGTAGCGTGAATCATGCTTATTTGAATTAACTTAAGTATGACGTCCATAGTTATTGCGATAAAATTATTGTTGCAAAAATGCTAATTTATTGTTTAGACCCTTTGGGCAATTGAATAACCTTTTTTTTTTGATTTTTTTGTTTTTGGGTTTTTCTATAAAAATTGGGAATTTTTATGGTGGGCGGAATGTTTAATGCTGCCAGTTATTTTTTCTTTATTTGTTTTGATATTTTTGGGCTTTCTGCAAAAACCTTCAAAAAAAGAAAGTCCTGTTTGGGATAAATTCCGATCAGGTGATAATTTCCCTCTTTGTTGAAAGTTATTTTCTTTTTGATCACCTGATCATTTTGTTAGAATCATGCGCGTTTTTTGCTCACGCTGGGAGTTTGAACCGCCACCCTGTGTGTGACAGGGGAATGAAGAAATCACTTCCGCCAAAAAACTAAAAGAAGTCACACGTGTTTTCGGGTTGAAGACCGAAATTCCAGTCGCAAGGAGGGGCGGTACCGCCAGTGAAATTTTGGGACTGCTGCAGAATTACAGAAGGTAAGCTTCTAGCGTGTTGCCGATTTTTTCCTTTGTTTTTAGTTTAATAGACTCTGTTTTCCCATGCGGGGCGAATTTAATTTTGGGGTTATTTTTTTTGGGATATCTCTAGTTTTTCTCCCCTTCAGGGCTCAGATCTTTACCATCTTTTCCACACAACTGGAGTAATATTCCGAACCAAATATGTATTCACTCTCAAGATTAATAATTGTGCTTTTAATTTGCCATGTTTGTTTCTACAAAAGGGAAATATTTTAACCAAAATTACACAAAGCGTATTTCTTACTGACTCGTATCAACTCGCAGCCAAACGCAACTACCTACTATGTAGGCGATGTAGGCCAGTCATCTAAGACATTTAAAAAGGCAAACGTCGCAAACGGGGCTGTATCTACAATTTTTTTATATATTGTTAGGTCCCATGAGACATAGTTATGCCCAATTTTGTAACCCTCAAAACTCTGTGTTACTCCTGTAATACTCAAAAAACCTCTAAAGTTTGGTACTTATTTAATTTTTTTTGAAAAAACTTTGTTAAGACAGCATTTTTCGAATTTAATTTTTTTATACTTTTATAAAGTCAACTAAATTTCCTACAATTTAAGCCCAACCAGAACCTTCTAGGCCAATTCGTTATTGAAATACAGCTAATCAAATATCGGCAATTTTTTTGAAAAACTAAAAATTTATGAATACGGTCACATTCCAAAGCACGTGTCGGCTAAACATTGGCTCTAGAGAAAAGTCATAAGACATAAAGTTGTGGAGAATTTATTCAGCTTTAATTTGATGTAAGAATGAGGCCGCCAGGCGTCGTATTTTCCTCAAAAACCTAAATATAGTTAAAACATTGAAGTTTGAAGGGTATCATGAAAACATATTTTATTAAACGTACTTAAAAATAAACAACATACATATAATATGTATAAACTATAAAATATAATAATACAAAAACCCTACTTTACTTGGCCCTCTTAGAAGGACCGGGCCTCATCAATTCCGGATTAGTCGGAGAGGGGGGAAGGACATTCTCTGAAGATGGAGGTGGGTCCTCATATGTTAAATCGTCCAATTCCTCGTCCTGCTAATCCAGGATGATGGAAGCAACGTTACTGCAGCTGCGCCCTTGGCAAAAGGAACAGAGGATGGAGCACTTCAGTTTTGCTTTTCTGCAGGTGCAGGATCCTATGCAGCCTTTCTTGCATCCGCAAGCAACCATCTTAAGCAGATTTTGAGGGGCGGGCTCTGCACGCACAGTAATTGGCATGAGACCCTGTTCATTGGTGGTCCATCCCCAGTCGGATGGATTTTTCTCGGCCCCCAACCATTTTTGAACCTGGTGGTAGGTTCTTCAGAAATGATATTTGGCAGCTTCTGTAGTTGGGGGGAGGCGGGCAAGGTTTATTTTGGCCATTCCTGACGATTTTACGAATGCCAAGTATCGCATGCTGTTCAGCGTGCCCTGATTCCCTCCATAGAGGTTCAAGAAAATCTTTTCGCCAGCATTTCCTACGTCTTCCTGCGTCGAGTTTGGATCAAAGAAAATGGTGGCGAGGTCTGTCCAGTGGGGATTTTTTTGTAGACATTCGCACTACTTCATTTTGCCATTTTGCCCTTCCTCTTCCTCCTCTTCCCCCTCTCCAACTGATCCGAAATGGATGAGGCCCGGTCCTTCTAAGAGGGCCAAGTAAAGTAGGCTATATATATACATATATATATATATATATATATATATATATATATATATATATATATAGATAAAGCGTACGTAGCCACCTCAAAATAAAGTATATAAACTACGCTGTCACCTCATATATAACGTTGTCACCTCACTTTTTTGAGGTGTCAACGTTTTTCAATAAAAATTTCAGGGATGACTCCTGACACACTCAGCAAGCTGTGTGCAAAATTTTGTTCTGAGGTCAGAAAATGGTATATATAGCTACTTTTTAGCCGTGTAGTTCACGTATCTACCGGTGGCGCTAGCGGCGCTTTTACTGAAACTAAACTGTCTACTAAGTCACCTCGGTGGTATAAAAGGTATTTTGCGTGTTAAGACCGCGTCGCACCGACCTCAGAAATTTGGCAACCTTGTGGTTTAGATTTTAGAGACGGGTTTCTTTGTTGTATGTAATTTCAGATATTACCTGCTTTTTACCCTTGGAATGTTTAATCGAATTCTTGGAAACGTCTCGGGTCTGATATTTTAGAAGGGGCTTTGTAGACGATTATTATTGTATTTTTTATCTTATTGAAATAATTGAACTAATTTTGTTAGTCTTTCTACATTTCTTTGATTATTCTGGTAGTTTTGGACGGTTGATTGATTGCTTTTGTAATACATTAAGTATTTGCGACAGCTATTCAACCCTATGCTATGGACTTTAGACTTAAAATTAGTTAAGTAGTTTAATCATTAGAGACATAAAATGCGGTTTTGGTGCAAAAGGTCCGAAACTTGGCACAATTATAGGGTTGACTGTCCATATTATTCAAGAAAGTTTTTTTTTTTAAAATGGCGCACAAATTCTGTTTTTCTAAAATCCCTTGGTGTTTGTAAAAGAGTTTGAAACTAAATTTTATACGAAAATACTAAAAAGTGTTTTTGTTAGAGTAACAGTTTTCGAGGTTCGGTTCGGTTCGGTTCGGTTTATTTTTGAATTTGCACAATTTCCTTTTTTTGCAAACACAACTTTTTCTGGGTATTACGCCACTAGTAAGGAAAAATTATTTTAAAAAATTATAAAAAACCACTGCGTTTCTCCTAGAAAAATAAAAATCACTAATTTGTCAGTGGCTTTCTATAAAAATAAATAGTTGCCTAGTAAAACCTAAACCACTTATCTTTTAATTGAATTTGAATACGCTACGTTTCGATTGCCAATCTACAATCGTTTTCAAGCTTTTATTTATATTTTCTCTCAAAATCTTAAATGTTTCTTGTTCAAATATATTTTTTTATTATTATATCGTTGACAAATTGTCAATATTCTGAAGTTTATCAAAAACAATTGACCAATCCAAACAAAACACAAGGTAACATGATACTATTTCAAGACATTATGTCAGTCAATGTTGTTTTCAAATTTGAAAATAAACAGAACAGGGTGACTCATTAAAACTAGAATCAATAAGGTCTCTTTTTTATAACCATTTAGAAATTTTTACAAAATTATGATCATTGTGGGATTATATTACTATTATATCAAAATCTATTTAAAAAACAGAAATCAGAATTTCATTACAGTATTAATTAATTTTGAAAAAACCTTTTTGCAAATCTTGTCTGAGAATAGGAAGCCAAGCTTTACTTATATCTATAGAAATACTTGAAAGACAGTTATCTTCATTTAAATAAATACATGCTGATTCTTTTAATTTTCTTTTAATGTCATTAGATTCTTTTTGTAAAATTATTGTTTCTCCCCATTTAGTTCTATGATTACTCTCAAAAGAATGCTGACAAACTCTGGATTTCTCGTAATCACCCCTTCTCAAATTATATTTATGATCATTAACTCTTACTTCAAGTGGCCTAGAAGTTTCACCTATATAAATTTTACCACATTCACAAGGTATTTTATAAATTACATTTTTTGAATTCTGCTCTTCATTTATTGGTTTTGTTTTTGTTAGATCTAAGTTTATTTTCTGTCTTAAAAACTGTTTTTATATTATAATTATTTGCTATTCTCCTAATTTTGTCTGATATACCTGGTATAAAAGGAATCAATAATTTTTTAGTATCTAAATCAATTATATTAGCATTTCTTCTTCTAGGAAACTCTATTCTATGAAAACAATTTTCAAAAAAATTTATAGGATAGGAATTTTTTATTAAAACTTCTTTAATTAATTATTTTTCTAATAAAAATCTGTTATTATCAGAACAAATTATCTTTGCTCTATCAAATAAACTTTTAACAACACCTCTTTTTATTATAGTAGAGTGATTTGATTTAAAATTTAAATATCTATTAGTATGTGTTGGGTTTCTATATACAGAAGTTTGAAAAGTATTTTGTTTTTCAATAAGTACATCTAGAAATGGAAGTTTGTTATCAGTTTCTTTTTCTAATGTAAATTTAATAGTACTTTCTTTGTTATTCATAAAATATAGAAATTCATTTAGTTTGTTTTCATCATAAGGCCAAATACTAAAAATATCATCAATATATCTAAACCAAACTATTAGTTTATACTGATATTCTTGCAAAATATTATTTTCAAAATCTTCCATAAAAATATTACTCATTAAAGGAGAAAGTTGGGAGCCCATTGCCATGCCAAAATCTTGCTGAAAAAAATCATTTTGCCATTGAAAATATGTAGTTTTAATACAAATAGTAAGTAACTCTAAAATTGCATCAATATTTAAATTTGTTCTTTCTCTTAAACTTTGATCACTTTCTAAACGATTTCTTACTATTAAAAGGGTTTTATCTACCGGAACATTAGTGAAAAGACTTACAACATCAAAGCTTACCATTAAATGATTATTATTAAACTCAATCTCAGATAATTTCTCTAAAAAATGTTGAGAATTTCGTATGTAAGAATTAGTGTTATTCACCAAGGGATTTAAAATGTTTAATAGATATTTTGCTAATTTATGACATGGAGAATTCATACTACTTACTATTGGTCTAAATGGAACATTAGGTTTATGTATTTTAGGTAAGCCATAGAAATGAGGTGGTTTGCTATAATGAGGAACTAACAATTTGTCAACGATATAATAATAAAAAAATATATTTGAACAAGAAACATTTAAGATTTTGAGTGAAAATATAAATAAAAGCTTGAAAACGATTGTAGATTGGCAATCGAAACGTAGCGTATTCAAATTCAATTAAAAGATAAGTGGTTTAGGTTTTACTAGGCAACTATTTATTTTTATAGAAAGCCACTGACAAATTAGTGATTTTTATTTTTCTAGGAGACACGCAGTGGTTTTTTATAATTTTTTAAAATAATTTGTCCTTACTAGTGGCGTAATACCCAGAAAAAGTTGTGTTTGTAAAATGAATCCGCCACAAACATATAGATATTATTTCCTTTTTTTGGCCTTTAACTTAAAAACGACTCATTTTTGAGAATGATTGTAATGACATTAAACAAAGATTGATAGATATTCTACAAAAAGTATCAATTAGTTGCATGTGTAATATTCTTGCTAGGATACAAACCACAAAGTGTTAAAGATATCCCCTTCATATATTTCTTTCTATATTATAAGCAAAATAAACTGAAATTATTAGGTTTTATCCAATTTTCTAAATACTAAGTACTTTAGAGAAAATGCATAATAAAGTTTATTGTAGAGAACTCCATTGACGTCCCAATTATGGGGCTATTTTTAAATATCACAAAAAAAAAATCCGTATTATTTTATGTTTTATTCAAACCTATCCCATACACAAAGGATGTTTATTTTGCTTGGGGCAAAGATTTATAATGAATTTCCTAAAGCAATAAAGATGCTATGTTTTAAATCATTTGTCAAAAAATCAAAAGAGTTTGTATTTTCCGATTTTAATCTTTCTATTTTTTCAAAACCCTTTATTATGCCTACTTATACAATGTATCCGTAAAGTGTAGAATCACGAGTTTTTTAAAAAAGTTGCAAGCTTTTTAGAAAAAAGCTTGGATATCAAATAAAGATTTAAAATACGAGTTAGAAAAGTTTATGGTTAATTATACAGGATGTTCCAGAAAAAGCTATGACATAAACTTATGTTTCTTTAAATAGGACACCCGGTATATTTTTTCACATTTGACTTTGATAGGTCATTACAAATGTGGTACATTTTTGTTAAGGTATCTCCATACCTAAACACTTAATAAAAGACATTTGTATGAAATAAGTTTTTTTTAGCACCCTGATTGGTCAAATAGAGTTAAAAGTAATCATGAAGTACGTCATTTATTTAATAACATCCAATCAACGGTCTCCAAATCAGCAATAGTGGGTGATTCCAGACTTTACGGACCTACTGTACATAAGAATCTATTATATAATTAAACCACTGTCCACTAGTTATCAAAGTAATTTGACCTGTACCTATACCTATAGCATATGGGTTTATGTGAATGCATGTGTGTGTATGTGTCTGTAAAAAATAATAAAGATTTATTTCTTTATTTATAGTATATGTTATTTATAGTATATGTAAAGAGTTAGGTGGTAGACGCTTTTTACTCATTGGGCGTCGACCGGTGAGATACCACCATGCCAGAAGTGAGTAGCGCTAAGTGGTATCACCACGTTCCGCTACTGCGCTGGCAGTCCGGTTCCAACAATGAGTAACAGATAGCATGATGGCGCCTCCAGGATCAAAATATTCCGGAGGTAAAATACCCGACCACTCGGATCTCCGGGCGTCGGGTGATCTTGGGGGTCCTTCATGCAAAGATATTAAAAGAAGACCAAAAACTCAACTCAGAATTGATTTTAGCAATATAAGAGGATTAAGTACCAACATGAATTCAGTTCACCAACATCTTGAAGAACAAAGACCTGACATCCTTGTTCTCACTGAAACTAAAATCAGTTGTGCAGCACCTACTGTGAACTATCTTTATCCCGGCTATGACCTACACCACCGATTTCGACATAATTTTGGGATCTGTGTGTACATTAAAAATGACCTTTCATGTCATCGAGAGGAGAAGCTAGAACCAGCGAACCTCGATATCATATGGCTGAAATTCACCTCAAAGTCATCGACCAAGTTCATTTGCTGCCTCTACCGACCGCCAAGTAACACCGAGTACCAAAACTTTTTTGCGACATTATCCGAAAACTGTGATAGTATACAGTCTAACTATCCACATGCGGAAATTGTTTTTTTAGGCGATTTCAACGTCCACAATATACCCTGGCTAAAACACCACAACAAAACAGATAATGAAGGCAGGGAAGCAGAAGCTTTTGCCATAAGTTGTGGTCTAACGCAGCTTGTAGATGAACCTACCCGTATCTCAGAAAGGGGTGAATTTGCAGCGCTTTTAGACTTGTTCCTAACTACAAATCCTGACTTGTACACAATTCAAGTAGATCCCCCACTTGGTTCATCCGATCATAAACTTATAAGAACAAAGTGCGAAATGTTCATACCGCCAAGCCAACAATCAATTCCTCGTAAAATGTGGCACTATAAATCGGCAAAATGGAATGACCTTAAACAGTTTTACCTGGATTTTCCATGGCAAGAGGTTTGCTTTAAAACAGCTGATCCCACTATTTGCTGTAATGAAATAACAAAAGTAATCTTATCTGGAATGGATGCATATATCCCACATACAATAAAACGCAGAGCTAATGCAAAACCTTGGTTCAACAGCCAGTGTCAAACGGCTGTACAGAAAAAACACAGAGCATATAACCTTTGGAAACGACAACAAACCGCTCAAAACCACACAGAATTTATAGAAGCCAGAAATAGTTGCAAAATTACTATTGACGCCGCCAAAGAAACATACAATCAAATAATAAAAAACAGATTGCTGAATTGTCCAAGTAGTTCTAGGTCCTTTTGGTCTCTTGCAAAAGCCGTTGGATCAAACTTCACCAAGTCATCCATACCACCACTTACAGATAAAAATACTCACTTAGCCACAACATCAGAGGAAAAAGCCAATATGCTGGCCAAAATCTTTTCCTCCAACTCAAACCTAACAGTGCCAAATGGAAAAACTCCACCGTTCATTGAAAGGGTTTCCCACAGTATGCCAGAGGTACCCTTTTGTCACAGAGAAATACGAAAATCCCTTAAAAAGTTGGATACAAACAAAGCAATGGGTCCAGATGGCATTCCCGCGATAGTACTCAAAAATTGTGCTAGCGAACTCACCCCAACTTTCGCAAAATTATTCAATTTATCTTATAGGCAAGGAGTATATCCATCATCATGGAAGTCTGCCGCAGTACAACCCATTCCAAAGAAGGGAAAAAAGACAGATCCGTTAAACTATAGACCAATTGCTCTACTTCCGGTGATATCAAAAGTAATGGAAAGAGTTGTGAACAATCACCTAACCAAGTACTTGGAAAAGTACAAAATTATCAACGACAAGCAATACGGATTTCGAAAATATAGGTCAACTGGCGATTTACTTACATACGTCACTCACTTATGGCAAAAAGCGATTGAGTTGCGAGGTGAAACAAGAACAATTGCCTTAGATATATCTAAAGCATTCGATAAAGTCTGGCATGAAAATCTGCTCAACAAACTCAAAGCAACGGGATTGTCGCCGAGACTTTGCACTTGGTTTGAAAGTTACCTTAAGGATAGATCCATTTATGTTGCACTGGATGGCCAGAACTCGAACTCTTACCAAATAAATGCTGGTGTGCCACAGGGAGCAATCCTTTCGCCAACACTTTTTCTGATTTACATAAATGACCTCATAGATAAAACAGTAAATCCACCTTATTGCTTTGCAGATGATGGCAATGTAGTCTCCTCAGTCATACCACCCACATGTCTCTCCGTGCGTGAATTCCATTACCTTAGACTAACTGAAATATCACAGATAAATAACGACTTGGAGATAATAGAGGACTGGGGCAACAAAAACCTTGTACAGTTCAACGCGCAGAAAACCCAAGCAGCCCTGTTTTCAAAAAAGACCAGCACCGGTGAGCCAAACATCATGCTATCTGGAAGTGCTGTCGCATTGCAGAGCCAGTTGAACATCTTAGGAGTCACTGCAGAGACCAACATGTCTTGGCACAGTCACGTGGCAGATATAGCTAAAAGGGCATCCCAAAAGCTTGGGGTGCTATTTCGTACAAGACATCTGTATACACCAAGCCAACTGCTGACACTCTACAAAGCCCAGATTCGACCAACTATGGAGTACTGCTCACATATATGGAGTGCGGCACCCAAACATACCTTAATGCTTTTGAACACCGTGCAAAAACGAGCTATCAAGCTGACCAATGACCCCGCACTTACCCGTAGCTTGGATAGTCTCGAACATCGAAGAACTGTGGGCGATCTATCTCTCTTCTACAGGTATTATCACGGAAAATGCTCTGAAGAGTTGGCACGTATGATCCCCCCGGGAGTAGCACCTACTAGGCGAACACGTCAAACAGACGGTAACCATCAATTTATTGTCAAAATAGAGGCACCAAGAACCTCATTATATCAGAATTCATATCTCTGGAGAACAGCATCGCTGTGGAATAAACTCCCTGCGACAGTTTTCCCTGCAGGTTACAACCTGAACCGTTTCAAAACCAACACACACCAACATTTCCGCGCACTTGCCGCTTCTCGAGCGTGATAGGGATCTCCTTGCGAGTGCGCATACCCGTAAAAAAAAAAAAAAAGAGTTTGTTTTTGACAGGAAAAGTTTAGTATTATAATTAAAATTATTAGTTTAAAAATTAAGTAATAAACAGTAGTTACTTAGTCAATGTTCTTAAAGTTTTTAAAATTTTAATAAGCCATTTTTAGTTACTTAATTTTTTTCTTGTATTCTATCTTTTGTTTGTAGGTAAAAGCACTACAGGATTAAATTTTTCGCTTTCAGCACTAATAAAAGAATTAAAAAATTTATTATAAAAATGTTAGAATTTCTGTATTTACATTTAAAATGTGTGGAATAAATCTTGAAACTTGAATCATATTTAAGAAATTTGATGAAGAAAATAAAAAGTTACGGTTTGTGAGATAAACGCAGTAAATCGTCGTGAGGTTCAGTTTGGTGAGGAGGTTAATCCTAGGGTAGAGGGGGTTTCCTTAAGGACACCTATCGTAAATGCAAGCTTTATAGGAAGCAAAGCCTGACATTGATTTTCGATTTTTCGGTTATTATTTTTGGCATTTTTTCCTCGGTTTTGCACCTTAGGTTTCCTACTAGGAGTTCACAACCAAAATGTTAAATCCTTATAAATTTGTTCATCTAGTCGTCATTTTTACGCCTAATTTGCTTTGACTATAAAATACGATGTCCAAAAAAAGTGTTATAAATAAAAGAAAATTGAAGCCAACATTTACCGTTGTGTAGGTATGAATGGCAGCAATTTATAAGTAATTCTTTTTGTGGTGGCAAAAAACTATTTATAGATATGTGTGTCAATTTAAAAACTTTTAATTACGCCTCGGATTTTAAAAAAAATTATGAAATATATAAATTTAAATGCAATTCGTATCCCTTGGAATTATTTATGTTTTACTGGATCGTCGGTATATGGGATAAAATAAAACTGGATATTTCAAGCTAAGCCAACGTTTCGATGTTTATTAACACCTTTATCAAGGCTAAAATGACAAAAAAATACACGTTAAAACTGATCTCTAAGCATTAATTAAGAAATATTTGAAAATTGATAGGTTTTTTAGTCAATAAATTTTTTACAAAAATAGTTTTTTAAAGGTACATTACAACCAGAAACAAAATACGCAACACACAAATGAACAATTAAAATTAAAGAATATACAGAATAAAAAGGGGGTGATGAGCACACTTACCTAACTTGATGCAATCCTAGAGTTGTTAGGTATAATCACCTTCGTACTATATGATATATATAACCACATCACAAATGACAAATTTGAACTGTAAGATTAGGTATATGTCGAAACGTTATTAAAAAATATAATTTTGAAAACGAATTTTACTTGTTTTCTTGTCAAATGGAGCTGTGCAATAAGATAAAATATACCAAACTCTGTTTAAAAATAGAGTAGCTGAACATAGACGGTCGTGCGAGGAAAAGCACAGAAATAAAAAAGAACAAACTCCTTTGGCTGCACACCATTTCACATTTAACCACCAATTTAATTTCAACGAAGTCAAGATACTTGACAAAGAAAGTAACTATCAAAAAAGGTTGATCAGTGAGATGGTGTGCATCCAATCACATGATAATACAGTCAACAAAAAGACGGACACTGACAATTTAAGTTCTGTTTACAATAACATAATTAAAAGTTTCATAAAATTTTAAAGACTACCAATTCTGTGTCACTGACCGTCTAACGCGAAATTCTTTTTAATTTTCTTTGTTTTCCATACAAAACAGTTTTTTAAACAGAGTTTGGTATATTTTATCTTATTGCACAGCTCCATTTGACAAGAAAACAAGTAAAATTCGTTTTCAAAATTATATTTTTTAATAACGTTTCGACATATACCTAATCTTACAGTTCAAATTTGTCATTTGTGATGTGGTTATATATATCATATAGTACGAAGGTGATTATACCTAACAACTCTAGGATTGCATCAAGTTAGGTAAGTGTGCTCATCACCCCCTTTTTATTCTGTATATTCTTTAATTTTAATTGTTCATTTGTGTGTTGCGTATTTTGTTTCTGGTTGTAATGTACCTTTAAAAAACTATTTTTGTAAAAAATTTATTGACTAAAAAACCTATCAATTTTCAAATATTTCTTAATTAATGCTTAGAGATCAGTTTTAACGTGTATTTTTTTGTCATTTTAGCCTTGATAAAGGTGTTAATAAACATCGAAACGTTGGCTTAGCTTGAAATATCCAGTTTTATTTTATCCCATATACCGACGATCCAGTAAAACATAAATATATAAATTTAGTCAGATAAAGCTAATACGTTTCTTATAGTTTAGGGTAGATATACGCCATACGTTATCACCTCAATAAAACCGGCAACAGTGCCTGAGGTGGCAGGACATAGCACATATGCAAAGGTTGTATATTGGTCTGAGGTCCGAACGTATTCTACGTATTTATCAAATATTATAAAAAAAATCTTTACCCCTCTTTTGAAATTCTGGTAAAGGAAGTTCCCCTCATCTCATATATGTACCTATATATGTGGTAACACCACTAGAAATAGGTGAGGTCAGGTCGTCATATCCTTAACGCTGAGGTGACAACGGCGCGTGCATCAATATATATATATATATATTGATATCCGCTGATCGTTGTGACATTCAGGCGTAAAAATTTTAGATATCTTGTGACATCCTTCGACGCCGTGACATCCAAATTCGGATGTCACAACGTTTTTCCATGTTTTTGGTACAGTCCTGATGGGGAGGGCCCGGGTGTACGTAAATTAAATGGATGTCATAGCATACCATGAGTCTGATGAAGAATACAAAACAAAATTTTTAAAAAATTTTGACGCCAAAATTTCCGTGTATATTGGCGCGAGTATATTGAAGAATCGATCCAATTGATATTCATCACTCTGTGACATCCAATGTATATTTTCATCTTAATTGCACGCACTTGTAACATCCGTCAAAGCAACAACCTTGCATTATGCCTATTTTATTAATTAAATTTGGTTTATATTTTTATTTTGGGGCGGCTGTTGCTATGTGGTTCAGCGATTCACTTGACTTGCATCTTTGTAAAAATATTTAAAAATGTTACCATAATAAATAATGTTAGCTAGCTTATTGGGAACATAAATATAAAATATAAATAAATATTTCTTCATGTACCTCAGAGCAAAAGTGAATTAACTAACGGACTCCTTTTTACCACGTAGTTACAGTCAGATGAGTAAAAAGAGCGCTAAATTTTAATCTAGCTACGTCAAAACGTACTGATTTATAATAGTATATTTTTAACTCTATTCAGTGATTTTTTTACAAAAACAAATCTGCTGAATTAAATTAGAATTCTTATAAATCAATCAATACATATATACCGGGTGGGCCAAAAAAAACCGAACAATTTTTTTTAATTATAACTTTTGAACTATACCATCGATTTTAATGGGACAAACTGCGCTTGGCAGAGAATTAATTAGAGTTTTGACTAATTATAATTATTTGTCAGCGATCTCTAAATCCAAGATGGCGGACAATATTAAAATGTACCCGTTAAAGATGCTGGTTTATTCTTATGTTGCAAACACGCTTGAATTATTTTTTTTAATTAGTAGAAAAGCTGCGTTCTTGCCTCGCACAAGGTTTGGGTTTCAACCATTGTTTTGAAAATTATACGATTGCCTTGCCAATCATGTCTGCATTTATTTCCTTACAAAATTATTACTACTGAACCTTTGACTTTGATGAAATAAAAAACATCCTGGTGAGAATTGATTGTTTTTTAAAGATCATGATCAAAATTTATCGCCATCCTAAAATTTAAGATGGCGGACAGAATTATACTTGATTCTTAAAAATGGTGGGTTTATTCTTATTTTCTGGAAATATTTTAGATTTTTTTTTAATTTATACAAAAGCACTACTTTTTCCGCGCACAACAAGGTACAAATTAGCAAAATCGGTGTATTGGTTCTCAAAAAACCTATTTCTGTTTTCGTCATTGTGTTACAGATTATACGATTGCATTGCCAACCCTGTCTGCATTCATTTTCTTATAAATCATTATTACCAAACCGATCTTAGTGAAATAAGAAAAATGATGGTGAGAATTGATTGTTCTTTCAAGGTTATAATCGAAATTTTCCGCCATCCTAAAAGTTAAGAGGTTGGACAGAACCATACTTGATCCTTCAAAGAGGCACTTTTATTCTTATTTTTCGAAAATGTTTTAGTTTTTTTTATTAAATTGTACCAGCTACGTATAGAGCTACATAATTTATCAAAAATTCGCTGAACATAGGTAAGTACCTAGTCCAGATTATCTAGATTTTTTTTTTAAATCTAGGTACTGTAGTCATAGATTTTACTGGAATATCGGCCATTTTTTGTGTACCGAGCAAAGCCGATTAGTAATCAGTTTCTATGTGACTATGCTTGGGGGTGCTTCGCACCTCTCTGTTTACGTCTTGGAGGTGCCCCAGCTAAGGACACTCATCATAAAGGCAAGCTTTATAGGAAGCGAAGCTAACGTCAAGCTTTCTATTTTTTGGTTATTATTTTTGACATGTTTTCCTCGGTTTCGCATTGGCGGTTCTGTTTTATTTTGAAGATATTGTTTTACACAGTATGAAGGTACCTAAACTATAAATATTTACGTAATTAAAAAGTTATGCTGCAAACTATCTTGAAACTGTATCATTATTAAATAGATCTTTAGACTGTGTTAAAACCACATTTTTAAAATAACAACGAGCCGCCAATACGAAACCGAGGAAAACATGTCAAAAATTATAACCAAAAAATATAAAATCAAAGTTAGGCTTCGCTACCTGTAAACCTTGCTTGTCGATGAGTGACCTTAGCCCTAGCCCCTTACTACCCCCGTAGTGGGCGCCCCTGTAGGTATTCTATTTTTGCAAACGGCCGGTCCGCAATTGGCCAGCCCTGGGCTGAGTTAAGTATGTATACTTCGATTTAAATTCGTCTCTCTGTGACATCCACACTTACATAATTATATTTTCGTTTTATTTGTGACCCCGCGTAGAAATCGAGCAAAAGCTGTTCCGGCAAAGTGTTTTTTTATTTTTAATCAAAGTTTATTGAATTTAAAGGTAAGTAGATCTGAGGGCACGGCAGTGCCTCGCCAAGTTCGCGCGCCGTAACCCCATCTTTTCTTAAAACATTTCAGCCGATATTTGACCTACCTAAAACTCTACTTCGGAATGAGCTACGTATCTCAAACTTTGCACAGTCGTAGATCTCCATGGAGTTAACAACCCCTTCAAGTTTCATGGAATTCCATAAAGTATTAAAGTAGTTACGAAATTTCAAAAAACGTCGAAATTGCCACTCACTGACTCACTCACTCACTCATGTATAGACAAAGCTAAAATTTGGCAGACTGATAGAAATTATGACCAAACCCCTGGAAAAAATCATAAAACCCCAAAATTTTAATTTACTCCCCTCCCCTATACATTTAAAGTTATGTAAAATTGGCATTGCCCACTTCCAGAAATGCTAGGGAGTTGAGCTTTGGCAGACTGATAGGAACTATGATAAAACTATAGGACACCCCAAAATTCTAATTTACTTCCCTCCCCTATAAATGTAAAGTTAAGTAAAAGTAACATTGCCTACTTCCAGACATGCTAGAGAGCTGAGCTTTTGAAGACCGATAGTAACTAGATAAAGTTATAGAAAAAAATTAAAACACTCCAAAATTCTAATTTACTTCTTTCCCCTATAAATGTAAAATTATGTAAAAGTAACACTGCCCACTTCCAGAAACGCTAGAGAGCTGAACTTTTTAAAACTGAAAGACAATATGAGAAAACTATATGAAAAAATTTAAAAACTCCAACATTTTAATTTACTTCCCTCTCCTATAAATGTCAATTTATATTAAACTAACATTGCCCACTTCCAGAAACGCTAGAGAGGTGAGCATTGGAATGCTGATAGAAATTATGATAAAACCATGCGAAAAAATTTAAAAAGTCCAATATTTTCATTTACTCTCCTCCCCTATAAATGTAAAGTTATGTAAAAGTAAGATTACCCACTTCCAGAAATGCTAGAGAGCTGAGCATTGGAAGACTGATAGGAACTATGATAAAACTATAGGACAAAATTTAAAAACACGACAATTTTAATTTATTTCCCTGCCCTATACTTGTAAAAGTAACATTGTGCACTTTCAGAAACTTTGGAAGGCTGATGGGAACTACGATAAAACCATGGAAAAAAAATTAAAAAACCTCAAAAATTTAAGTAAGGCATTGCAAAAATTTTAAACAATATTCCGCATATTTTACTACTTTAAAAATTAAGTATTATCCAATTCCTTTAAAAAAGAAGTGAAATCATAACAAAAACATTTTATGTAAAAAAAAGCCAAGTACGGGAAAATGCATTCCGTAAAAAGAATTGAGATAAAAGTAAAGCCAAGTTCTCCAATACAAATTTCAAAATGAAAGGTTCAGACAGACAGACGGCGCAACAAAAAAGTTTCAAAATCATCTGAAACGCAAAGATATATAAGCTAACACTACTATAGCATAGTAGTCGTGTGAGCTAAAATCGTGGGGCGCTTTGTGCCATATTTTCTTTGTATGTCGAGAGCCCGACGTTTTCTCACAATAATACTAGTATTTTTCCTTCATTATTGTTTTCAACTAATATTAAGAATTATTTTTAACTGTTTAGTTTGAAGCGTGTTTTTTAGTTTTTTTAACTAAATTTATTTTTTACTTTTTAGTTTAATGTGCTGTGAAATTGTGTTTTTTAATTACCTATATTACGTCGGTATACTGGCAAAATACACTCAAAGTCATTTTTTTAGTTTTTGAGCCATGGTGAAACCTGGCCGTTACAACCAAATTTAAAAAATACATTAAATCACAGACTTCACAAAATCTATAAAATATTACTAAAATTTCAAAAAATAACTATTTTTACATAGGTACTTACACACGATCTCCAATATTCAATGAATAAATAATGTAAAATTCAGGAGTTTCTTAATGAAATCAAAAGTCTCAAATGTTGTTCCTAATTTCAAAACTTCTTAAAATGCGATTTTCTCAAAACTAAATTTTTGACTTAGTGTATGTTGCCAGTATACTGATGATTTATTTTCACAATAATACTAGTAATAATAAAAATAAATTATCCTGATCAGGATAATGAGAAAAACTTAATAAGGAATATTTCTTGTGGGGAGGGGAGCGAGACCTCATTAAGCCGTATTTTAACCTATTTTATTGTTTTATTCCTGAAATATATGAAAAATGTCTGCGAAATTAATAATCTTGGCATTGTCACCGGTTCTTGATAAGTGTATACAAAGTCTAAATTAAATTTGTTCGTTTTTGCAAAATCTTAGGCTTGGGCGGTGGGGCGGATCCCCGAAGTACCCCCAAGGGTGCGCCTGGAAAATTATTGTATTGTCACCGGTTCTTGATAAGTGTACAAAACTTAAATTAAATCTGTTCGTTTAAAGTAGGTCAAAATCTAGTCCAAAGGAGTCAGTTACAAACATACATACCTACCTACAAACATACAGGTGAAGCTAATCAAAGCTTGTCAAAAATAAGAAATTACAAAATACGAAAACTTTTATTTAAAACTTGTTATTTCCCCACAATTTTTATTCTGGTAACGGAGTTTTCAGAAATTGATTAAAAATCTGATTTGAAAAAAAAATAAAGCGACCTAAACACCCAGAACTACTGCGTTTTTCCGATGGCTGTACGTAAGTTAAAAAATTTCAAGGTAAAAGGCAGAAAAGCCATTTCGATATAGTAAGCCGATTTTAATGTGCAGCTACAGGTTTTTCAAAAGTCCGAAGAACCGAACCGAACCGGATAAACATACATACAAACAAACCAATGTCACAAAATATTTTTAAGTTATCTTTAAAAAAATCCGTCGAACATAATACCTTTCTTAGCTTTTGCTGCACGAACTAGGAAAGTAAAAATTGGGACTGATAAAGTCTGAGTCGAATAAGATAATGGGAGTTACATACAAAAACGGACAACTTTTATCTAATTTGACCTACAAACTGTGAATATAGGGTGCAATAATTAATAATAGGCTCATTATTTTTCAACTAAATTTAACTAAATTTAAGTTGAATAGATAAGGAATTTTTAAATCTAGTCAGATAAAATTTAATCTGACGAGTTTTTTTAACGTCAAATTGCCCGATTTGAATGAAATTTGGTACCTAGGCTGGGTCTTGGGTCGAGATGGTCCCATTTAAAAATGAACAAAATCCACCTGACGCAAGCCAAATAAAAGGGTGGGGGTAGATTTTAAAAATTGTAGTTTATGTGAAAATATGGCGTGTGTGATATCGAACGAAAGGTAATTGAGTCTGTAGTTAAACAAAATACATTTTAATTTATTTAAAAAAAAGGGTGGAGGTAAATGTCAAAAATTAGAGTTTAAATGAAAATATGGCTTGTGTGGTATTAAACGAAAGATTGAGTCTGGAGTTAAACAAAATACATTTTAGTTTAAAAAAAAAGGTGGGCGTAAATTAAAAAAATTAGAGTTTCGGTCAAAACCTGGCTTGTGTGGTATCAAACGAAAGGTATTTGAGTCTGGAGTTGAATAAAATATATTACAGTTTTTAGTTATACTGTCATAAATAAGTTTAAATTCGGATCATTTTACTATAGCAATAACCAATATTGCTGCGCTTGCACTAATTTCGTCTATAAAAGCCGATGCTGGACAGTAGACCGGCATCACTCTAGCAAGTGATCAACCCAGTAACCACTGAAATACGTGGTCCCTACTAAACACATCCAGTACACCACTGAAATACGTGGTCCCTACTAAACACACCCAGTACACCTGTGACGTGTTGATTTCGTCACTAGAGTTTATTAAATATTTTTAGTTAAATTACTATAATTATTTTTCATAATTTACTAATAACTTAAATTTCTATTCTTTATCTGATTCACAAAAGCACAATAGATCTATCGCATTCGCCAATTTTTTAAATTAAGAACAAACGAAGATAGTAGGTTTTATTTTTAACTAAATTTATTTTTATTTTTGTTGGCTTTAAAAGGATCAGATTTCTCTTAAAATTCTAAAATAAATGTTGCTTAAGAACTAATAAAAAAATTAACTACAATAACATTATTTGCAATAATCAAATTTTTATAACTATTTTATCTGCATTTTATTATTAAATATTTACAAAAACAACTCCTAAAAGCTAATAATAGTATTGCAAATAAAAAGCAACAATTGTAGTCCACTTTATTCCACATTGGTTGATCCTAGACAAATTTACCTACTATCTAGGTCTATTTTATTCTCTAGTGTTTTGGTGAATATTTTTCATACTTCTTTTGCATCGGAGATACTCCTCTGTTTTTATCTAGCTTCCAGTAATTCTATTTGGGCTGTAGTTTACCTAAAAATAGTAAAAATAGTTAGTTTACCTATTTGTCTATTTATTTTCTATAATTTTCAACCTACCTTATTCTTTCTTTCCGCGCATCATCATTGGGGCCCATTTCAGCTTTTCTAGTATCCATTATATTTGTTTGAAGCTGATTTTTGTCTATTTCCTAGCTTTTTGTCTATTATCCATCCTCCTAGGTTATAGCTTATCTGTGACTTTTTCTAGCCTCTATCTAGTTTGCCTATTATTGTTGCATCATGATCCGCCTAGCTCATAGACTAAAACATGTAAATAGATTATTTTAACACCTCTATTTGTCTATTTTCCTATTATTATCTTACCTTGTATTTTAGTGACTTATTCCTCCCAATGTATCAGCTTTAGGATTTCTAGCAATGTAGCATAGTATTCAGCAATCCTTTACGGACTATTCTGCACAATTTTTAGATCTACACAAGTGCAATTTTATTTAATAATTAAAATTTTATTATATTATCACAATATAAACACAATAACTGATCGCGATTTTCAATGCAAATTGTCACCTGCAAAGAAACACATTCTATTTTTGGAGAAGAAATGCTATGTTGCCACGTTGACTTTGAAACTTTTCCTGAGATTTCTTGGATTTTTGCACATTGTAGGAATGTGGCAGATTTAATATTTTTCTTGGTACAACTTGTTGTTTTTAGTTATGTTTTCATTGTTTATATTCTTATAAATAGTCATTCCAATTATTATCAATAACTACTTTCTCTCTATAGCTTATATTCTTAGGATGATAGAGTAAGCCCATAATAGCGGCCTACTTGCCCGCCTTCGAGATTTCTTTAAATCTTCTGTTCACAGTATGTTAAGCCCTGTGCGGCAACTTGGTGACTTTTCTATTTGCCTGTCTTTTTCTTTCTTGTTGCTTCTATCTTTTATTTTTGCTAAACGCATATCTTTTCTTAATGTATATTGTTAGTATAGCTCTTTCTTATTCAAGCTAGTAAGTAAGAAAAAGATGTTAGATTTAATTCGTTTATTTTTAGTGTATTATTTCAATTAAGTTATTTTATACTCTTTCTCTGTCTGGTCACTTGTTGGTCATTTGGTGGTCCTTTGATATATTAATATACAAAATTTTGATGAATTGATTCTAATTTATTAGTTCATATTTTGACCACCTATGGCGCTGATTTTCCGATTTGCTACGAATTTTGCTGAAAATACGTTACTCCTTGTCCATCACTCGCTGCAGTTACAGAAGAAATTTTATTTCGCGATTTTTTTCGCCAATCAATTTGGATTTCCTAAATTTCTTCAAACAATGTTGCCCAGTGTTTTATTATTTGATGGTTTGTGTTGATATTTTTGATTTTGGAGTCACACTGACTGACATATCGCCGAAAGGTGGATTTTAATGCGATACAGTGTATGGGCATGGTTGTCAAACCCTTTAACATCACAAGGTAATTAATTATTAGTATTTTATTTTCACAGTATTTTCTATCCATCTTAGTTTTATATTTACTGAGCATCTTTGTAGTGTCGCGGATTAAATATTTTTGCCTTTAAAAATGTTATTTTTATGTTATAAAACATCTAATTTAATAAAATAATTATTAAGAGAAATAGCAAACTGTAACAAGGGATTATTACAATGAATGGTTTTACAATTTTTGCTTATGACCCACGTAGGTTTTTAATTGTCACATTGAGATCACGTACATTTTAAGGAGCGAAAAACTGAAGTGCCAAAATTCTAAAAACCACGTACACTTTAAATAAAATTGTAATACTGTTGTATCAATTATAGTTGTCAAACCACGTACATTTTAATCACAGTACTAGTGTAAATCACGTACATTTTTAAATGGCAGAAAATTTTATTTGAAAAAGAATACAAAAATAATAGAATAAATACATTTTATCAAGTAATTCCAAATAAAATACATGTTCTTTTAATAAAATAAAAGAAACAAAATTAAACTAAAGTCCCTATTTTCTTTCAGAATAAATTATACTAAATAATATTATAAAATAATGAAAGAAAATAAATTAAAATAAAATAAAACTCATGTATATTTATGACCTATAAAATTATTTTAAATAAAATTGAATCATGCTAAATAAAATTAATTTATTATTTCCAAATAAAATAAAATATTATAAAATAAATTAAAATAAATTATGCTTTACTTTTTTTAATAAATTAAATAAAATAATAAATTCGAAATGAAATTAATTGATTAAAATTAAATTAATGTTATTTTTTTTATGAACCTAAATTATAATAAACTAAAACATTATCCTTTAAATAAAAAAGAGATACATAATTGGATTTCTTTTTGATAAATTAAACAATTTAAATTAAAACAAAAATATTATTTAAATAAACTAAATTATTGTGGTTCTTTTTCTTTTAAATTAAATAAATAAAAACATTATTGTTTGGAGAAATAAAATCAAATTAAAATTATTATTTACAAATAAACTAAAGTCATTAAATAAAAATATTATTCTTTAAATAAATAAATAAATGCACACAAAGATTGCTCAGTTGTTTTACTGCTTACTACATTATTGGAAATATTGTAGGGTGCTTTCCACGGGCTACAAGAATTAGTCCATTCCACGGTCTACAAGCACTAGTCCTTTTCCCTGGGCTTATACTGGTTCCTTTTCTGGGACTTCATGAATACTCGCTATTACCTTGGACTTCATGAGTTCATTTCAAATTCTTTCACCCGCAAGTGATTCAGAGATGCAGAGTAGTTTCCTGACTTGTGACATTTCCCGATTGAGACGATAGAAAGGAGATTGGTATGATCGAACCTTTTATCATTATTAGTTTTATTTTTATTCCAATTTCAATTATTAATTATTGGTGATTAATTTTTATCTAGAGATGCAATTTTTGGATTTTCTTATTAATTGTTAAATTTATTTGTCATGAATTTTTACTTAATTATTTATTTAATTAGGAATTTAATTTTTCATATCCGTTGTGGATAAAGTCCGGCTGCGGCGGCGTTTATGTAAGAGGTACATGATCATGTTGCGCGCGCACGTCCAACGTTATTTTGGATTATTACCCGAGATGTGATTATTTTATTTTAAGTTATTTATTTGCTTAACTTCCTTCCTTTTCATTGAATTATTATCCACTTTATTAACAATGTTAATTCTTTTGAATTCTTCAATGAAATATAGTACAGGATTACAGGAGAATTAATTCTTTTATTATTTATCTACACTCCTCTAATCTGATAAAATAGAGTCCTCAAAAAGACCGAGAGATTGGAAGGTCTGCTCACTTCCTGGCGCCCTTATATTTTCGGTGCTGTTTATCTCAATCAATTTATTCTTTATAAAGAACCACCCCACCTCTCTCGAACTCTGTACGCACCGGGCAAACCTTTTTGCACGCACTAGCGGCTCTAGAGTATTCAGATTGGACTATGTTTTAATTATGTTAAATTAAAATAATTTTTCTTTTAAACACATTAAGTGCGTCGCACACCACTGAAATACGTGGTCCTACGAACCCAGTACACCACTGAAATAATGTGGTCCCTACTTAACATACCTAAGTAAAACCTCACTATGGTGGTTACGCTTTATGGCCCATAAGGCCAACTCTCTACGGCCTATAAGGTCTATTTTTTATGGCCCCTAGGTCAACTCTCTCCAGCCAGCATCCCTCTTTCTACATTATTTAATTATTTATGGCAATAACCTCTATTCCTGTTAATCTGTTTTCTTATATAAAATACATGTATAAATGTGGATTGTTTATACTTAATTTTTCATATTCCCCTAAATCCCTCAGTCACAAGGGCACTTGATACAACGGTCGAGTATATATATATATATATATATATATATATATGTATATAGATATCCGCTGATCGTTGTGACATCCAGGCGTAAAAATTTTGGATATCTTGTGACATCCGTCGACGCCGTGACATCCAAATTCGGATGTCACAACGTTTTTCTATGTTTTTGGTACAGTCCTAAAGGGGAGGGCCCGGGTGTACCTAAGTTAAATGGATGTCATAGCATACCATGAGTCTGATGAAGAATACAGCAAAATTTTTAAAAAATTTTGACGCCAAAATTTCCGTGTATATTGGCGCGAGTATATTCAAGAATCGATCCAATTGATATTCATCACTCAGTGACATCCAATGAATATTTTCATCTTAATTGCACGCACTTGTAACATCCGTCAAAGCGACAACCTTGCATTATGCCTATTTTATTAATTAGATTTGGTTTATTTTTATTTTGGGGCGGCTGTTGCTATGTGGTCCAGCGATTCACTTGACTTAAATCTTTGTAAAAATATTTAAAAATGTTAGCATAATAAATAATGTTAGCTTATTGGGAACATAAATATAAAATATAAATAAATATTTCTTCATGTACCTCAGAGCAAAAGTGAGTTAACTAACGGACTTGGATAGGGACTTGATACTATTTGTGAATTGCTATCTCCGTCCTCCTTTTTACCACGTAGTTAAAGTCAGATGAGTAAAACGAGCGCTAAATTTTAATCTAGCTACGTCAAAACGTACTGATTTATAATAGTATATTTTTAACTCTATTCAGTGATTTTTTTACAAAAACAAATCTGTTGAATTAAATTAGAATTCTTATAAATCAATCAATACATATATACCGGGTGGGCCAAAAAAACCGTACATTTTTTTTTTCATTATAACTTTTGAACTATACCATCGATTTTAATGGGACAAACTGCGCTTGGCAGAGAATTAATCAGAGTTTTGACTATTTATAATTATTTCTCAGCGATCTCAAAATCCAAGATGGCGGACAATATTAAAATGTACCCTTTAAAGATGCTGGTTTATTCTTATGTTGCAAACACGTTTGAATTATTTTTTTTAAATGAGTAGAAAAGCTGCGTACTTGCCACGCACAAGGTATGAATCAGCAAAATCGGTTTGATGGTTCTAAAAAAAATATTTTTGTTTCAACCATTGTTTTGAAAATTATACGATTGCCTTGCCAATCATGTCTGCATTTATTTCCTTACAAATTTATTACTACTGAACCTTTGACTTTGATGAAATAAAAAACATCCTGGTGAGAATTGATTGTTTCTTAAAGATCATGATCAAAATTTATCGCCATCTTAAAATTTAAGATGGCGGACAGAATCATACTTGATTCTTAAAAATGGTGGGTTTATTCTTATTTTCTGGAAATATTTTAGATTTTTTTTTAATTTATAGGAAAGCACTACTTTTCCCGCGCACAACAAGGTACCAATTAGCAAAATCGGTGTATTGGTTCTCAAAAAACCTATTTCTGTTTTCGTCATTGTGTTACAGATTATACCATTGCATTGCTAACCCTGTCTGCATTCATTTCCTTATAAATCATTATTACCAAACCGATTTTAGTGAAATAAGAAAAATGATGGTGAGAATTGATTGTTCTTTCAAGGTTGTAATCGAAATTTGCCGCCATCCTAAAAGTTAAGATGTTGGACAGAACCATACTTGATCCTTCAAAGAGGCACTTTTATTCTTATTTTTCGAAAATGTTTTAGTTTTTTTTTTATTAATTTATTGGAAAGTACTACTTTTCTCCCGCTTAATAAAGTACAATTTAATAAAATCGGCGAAGTGGTTCTTACAAAATCTGATTTTGTACAATTGTTTTACAAGTTATGCGATCGCATTGGCAATTTTTGTCCGACATCTTAAATTCTAAGATGGCGGCAAATTTCGAATATGATCTTTAAAGAGCAATCAATTCTTACCACGATTTTTTGTGTTTCACTAAAATTGGTAGAATTTATAAGAAAATTAATGCAGATAGGATTTTCAATACAATCGTATAATCTCTAAAACAATGGTTGAAACAAAAATAGATATTTTGAGAACCACCACACTGATTTTAATAATTTTTACCTCGTTGTGTGGGGAAAAAGTAGTGCTTTTTCATAGATTAAAAAAAATCTAAAACATTTTCGGAAAATAAGAATAAACACGCCATTTTAAAAAATCAAGAATAATTCTATCCGCCATCTTAAAATTTAAGATGGCGATAACTTTGATCATGATCAGCAAGCAATCAATTCTCACCAGGATGTTGTTTATTTCCACTAACATAGGTTCAGTAGTAATGAATTTATAAGTAAATAAATGCAGACAAGATTGGCAAGCAATCGTATGATATGCAAAACAATGGTTGAACAAAAATATTTTTTTATAGAACCACTGAATCAATTTTGCTGAATCGTACCTTGTCGTGCCTGGCAAGAACGCAGCTTTCTTACTAATTTAAAAAAATAATTAGAACATATTCGCAACACAAGAATAAACGAGCATCTTTGAAAGGTACATTTTAATTTCGTCCGCCATCTTGGATTTTGAGATGGCAGACAAAAAATGATAACTTAGTCAAAACTCTGATTAATTCTTTGGCAATTGCAGTTTGTCCCATTAATATCGATTGTATAGTTCAAAAGTCATAATAAAAAAAATGTCCAGGTTTTTTTGGCCCACCTTGTAAAAGAAACGAGTTCAGAAACTGCTTTATTTTCAAGGAGTAGCACATATAAACAAAATTCAGAAGAATAATTTAGGTACCCAAAAAAAGTAACATAGGGGTTAGCCGATTTGGAAAAAAAAATAGATATAAAAGAAAAGAAAATTTGAATAAATTGCTAGACTAAATAATGAAAATCTTATATTTTTATTTTATATTATTTGCATAATAATTGAGGGCCTGAATTCTGCCAAAGAGGCGCCAGCGTCAGTAAATAAAACATATCCAGCTAGGTATAGAGCTACATAATTTATCAAAAATTCGCTGAACATAGGTACGTAGTACCTACTCCAGATTATCTAGATTTTTTAAAAAAATCTAGGTACTGTAGTCATAGATTTTACTGGATTATCGGCCATTTTTTGTGTGCCGAGCAAAGCCGATTAGTATTCAGTATCTATGTGACTATGCTTGGGGGTGCTTGGCACCTCCCTGTTTACGTCTTGGAGATGCCCTAGCTAAGGGGACTCATCGTAAAGGCAAGCTTTATAGGAAACGAAGCTAACGTCAAGCTTTCTATTTTTTGGTTATTACTTTTGACATGTTTTCCTCGGTTTCGCATTGGCGGTTCTGTTTTATTTTGAAGATGTTGTTTTACACAGTATGAAGGTACCTAAACTATATATATTTATGTAATTAAAAAGTTATGCTGCAAACTATCTTGAAACTGTATCATTATTAAATAGATCTTTAGACTGTGTTAAAACTACATTTTTAAAATAACAACGAGCCGCCAATGCGAAACCGAGGAAAACATGTCAAAAATTATAACCAAAAAATATAAAATCAGAGTTAGGCTTCGCTACCTGTAAAGCTTGCTTGACGATGCGTGACCTTAGCCCTAGCCCCTTACTACCCCCGTAGTGGGCGCCCCTGTAGGTATTCTATTTTTGCAAACGGCCGGTCCGCAATCGGCCAGCCCTGGGCTGAGTTGAGTATGTATACTTCGATTTAAATTCGTCTCTCTGTGACATCCACACTTACATAAATATGTTTTCGTTTTATTTGTGACCCCGCGTAGAAATCGAGCAAAAGCTGTTCCGGCAAAGTGTTTTTTTGTTTTTAATCAAAGTTTATTGAATTTAAAGGTAAGTAGATCAGAGGGTACGGCAGTGCCTCGCCAAGTTCGCGCGCCGTAACCGTCTTTTCTTAAAACAATTTAGCCGATATTTGACCTACCAAAAACTCTACTTCGGAATGAGCTACGAATCTCAAACTTTGCACAGTTGTAGATATCCATGGAGTTTCTCCAAGTTCTCCAAGTTTCATGGAATTCCATAAAGTAGTAAAGTAGTTACGAAATTTCAAAAAACGTCGAAATTGCCACTCACTGACTCACTCACTCACTCACTGATGTACTTCCAGACATGCTACAAAGCTGAAATTTGGCAGACTGATAGAAATTATGACCATACCCCTGGAAAAAATCATAAAACCCCAAAATTTTAATTTACTCCCCTCCACTATACATTTAAAGTTATGTAAAAGTAGCATCGCCCACTTCCAGAAATGCTAGAGTGTTGAGCTTTGGCAGACTGATAGGACCTATGATAAAACTATAGGAGAAAATCAAAAAACCCCAAAATTTTAATTTACTCTCCTCTCCTATATATTTAAAGTTATGTAAAAGTAGCATTGCCCACTTCCAGAAATGCTAGAGAGTTAAGCTTTGGCAGACTGATAGGAACTATGATAAAACTATAGGAAAAAATTAAAACACCCCAAAATTCTAATTTACTTCCCTCCCCTATAAATGTAAAGTTAAGTAAAAGTAACATTGCCTACTTCCAGACATGCTAGAGAGCTGAACTTTTTAAGACTGAAAGACAATATCATAAAACTATATGAAAAAATTTAAAAACTCCAACATTTTAATTTACTTCCCTCTCCTATAAATGTCAATTTATATTGCCACTTCCAGAAACGCTAGAGAGCTGAACTTTTTAAGACTGAAAGACAATATGATAAAACTATATGAAAAAATTAAAAAACTCCAACATTTTAATTTACTTCTCTCTCCTATAAATGTCAATTTATATTGCCACTTCCAGAAACGCTAGAGAGCTGAGCATTGGAATGCTGCTAGAAATTATGATAAAACCATGGGAAAAAATTTAAAAAGTCCAATATTTTCATTTACTCTCCTCCCCTATAAATGTAAAGTTATGTAAAAGTAAGATTACCCGCTTCCAGAAACGCTAGAGAGCTGAGCATTGGGAGACTGATATGAACCATGATAAAACTATAGGACAAAATTTAAAAACACGACAATTTTAATTTATTTCCCTCCCCTATACATGTAAAAGTAACATTGTGCACTTTCAGAAACGCTAGAGAGCTGAGCTTTGGAAGGCTGATGGGAACTACGATAAAACCATGGAAAAAAATTAAAAAACCTAAAAAATTTAAGTAAGGCATTACAAAAATTTTGAACAATATTCCGCATATTTTACTACTTTAAAAATTAAGTATTATCCAATTCCTTTAAAAAAGAAGTGAAATCATAACAAAAACATGTTATGTAAAAAAAAGCCAAGTACGCGAAAATGGCATTCCGTAAAAAGAATTGAGATAAAATTAAAGTCAAGTTCTCCAATACAAATTTCAAAATGAAAGGTTCAGACAGACAGACGGCGCAACAAAAAAGTTTCAAAATCATCTGAAACGCAAAGATATATAAGCTCACACTACTATAGTATAGTAGTCGTGGGGCGCTTTGTGCCATATTTTCTTTGTATATCGAGAACTCGACGTTTTTTCACAATAATACTAGTATTTTTTGTTCATTATTGTTTTCAACTAATATTAAGAATTATTTTTAACTGTTTAGTTTGAAGCGTGTTTTTTAGTTTTTTTAACTATATTTATTTCTTACTTTTTCGTTTAATGTGCTCTGAAATCGTGTTTTTTAATTAACTATATTACGTCGGTATACTGGCAAAAGACACTCAAAGTCATTTTTTTTAGTTTTTGGGCCATGGTGAAACCTGGCCGTTACAACCAAGTTTAAAAAATACATTAAATCACAGACTTCACAAAATCTATAAAATATGACTAAAATTTCAAAAAATAACTTTTTTTACATAGGTACTTACATAAGTTCTCCAATACTCAATGCATAAATAATGTAAAATTCAGGAGTTTCTCAATAAAATCAAATGTCTCAAATGTTGTTCCTAATTTCAAAACTTCTTAAAATGCGATTTTCTCAAAACTAAATTTATGACTTAGTGTATGTTGCCAGTATACCGATGATTTATTGTCACAATAATACTAGTAATAATAAAAATAAATTATCCTGATCAGGATAATGAAAAAAAATATTTCTTGGGGAGGGGAGTGAGACCTCATTAAGCCGTATTTTAACCTATTTTAGTGTTTTATTCCTGAAATATATAACAAATGTCTGCGAAATTATTAATCTTGGCGTTGTTGATAAGTGTATACAAAGTCTAAATTAAATTTGTTCGTTTTTGCAAAATTCTTGGGCTTGGGGGGGGGCGGATCCCCGAAGTACCCCCAAGGGTGCGCCTGGAAAATTATTGTATTGTCACTGGTTCTTGATAAGTGTACAAAGTTTAAATTAAATCTGTTCGTTTAAAGTAGGTCAAAATCTAGTCCAAAGGAGTGAGTTACAAACATACATACCTACCTACAAACATACAGGTGAAGCTAATAAAAGCGTGTCAAAAATAAGAAATTACAAAATACGAAAACTTTTATTTAAAACTTGTTATTTCCCCACAATTTTTATTCTGGTAACGGAGTTTTCAGAAATTGATTAAAAACCTGATTTGGAAAAAAAATAAAGCGACCTACACCCAGAAATACTGCGTTTTTCAGATGTATGTATATATATATATATATATATATATATATATATATATATATATATATATATATATATATATATATATATATATATTGTTTATTTTTAATTACGTTTAATAAAATATGTTTTCAAGATACTCCCCAAACTTCGATTTTGGTTTTTGAGGAAAATACGACGCCTAGCGGCTATATTTTTACACTAAATTAAAGCTGAATAAATTCTCTAAAACTTTATTTCTCACGACTTTTCTCTAGAGCCATTAGTTTAGCCGATACGTGCTTTTGGAAGGATTGTGGTGGGGTTTAAATTGACTTTATAAAAGTATGAAATGTTAAATTCGAAAAATGCTGTCTTAACTTAGTTTTTTCACAAAAACTGAAATAAGTACCAACATTTTGAGGTTTTTTGAGGATCACGGGAGTAGCACAGGTTTTTGATAATTCCAAAATTGGGCATAACTTAGTCTCATGGGTCCAACAATATATAAAAAAATCGTAGATAATGACTGGCCTAACGGGCCGTGCTCGTGTGGAACTATGGCAGCGTCCTCTATAGTATATATTTTTTAATGTTTAAAAAACAAAACATTTGTTAGCTTCCTATATCTTAAATGCAACGTTAGAAGTGAGATCTAGGAAAAACATTATAAAAATAACCATATATTGATGGTATTATTTTTAATGTTAGTGAAATTATGGGTTTTTTAATGCTGGTTTCTTAACGTTATTAAAAAATATATTTTTGGTAATGCTTTTACATGAAATTTTCGTTAGGATTTTCTACATATTTTTTTAATGTCAAAAGTTGATTTAATTTTAACACAAATTTGTGTGAAAAAAAAACAATTTTTTTTAACATTTATTTTACGTTTTTTACGTTTTGTGCTTAGTGGGTTACAGTCCTTATATCTTGAGATCTAAAAAAATATGACAATTTTTTTTTCCAGCCCTTGTAGTTTTGGAGCTACAAGGGAAAAATTCGAAATTTGAAAAATCGGTCATATCTTTTTCATTGGTGCAGATATTTCAATTTTGTTAAAACTTCTCTGCAGAAAGTTGATCCTGTCAATAAAATAACTTGTCAAATTTTTGGTCCGGCGAGTCGAAATTGAGATTTAAGAAAAAAATTAATAAGTTAAATACGGCTCTAGATTTTTTTTAAATTTTTTGCTTCACATTGGGTTCCCAATTAACTCTAGATGTAAAAAAATTATTTATTTTCTTAATTTTTTTCTGAAATCTCGAATTCTACTCGACGGACCAAAAATTTTACGTCATTTTATTGACAGAATCAAGTTTCTGAAATTTCTGCCCTTATAATGAATTTCTGGGATTCACAAATTTTAAACTTTCCCTTGTAATGTGAAATCCCCAGTCCTATATCTTTGATAATAACTGAGTTTCCGCTTCAATACCATCAAAAATGAGACACCCTGTACCAGTGGTGTGTATAGAAAAAAAATTCGGGGTGGGCCCGAGACATTTTGGGGGGGGCCGAGACCCCCTGAGGCTGTATTTTATGCTATTTTATGTTTGTATTCATGAAATATGTGAAAAATATCTAAAAAAAACTCTTAGCTTTGGGTGGTGGGGGCGGTATACGTCATTGCCCTGTGCATGCTATATAAACTAAATAAATAATTTTCGGGCTCGTCCTCAGAATGGGGCCGTGGCGGCCGCAGACAGTCATGTTACTATCTTATTAGACTTTAACAGTATGACGCAACAAACTAAAACATGTCACTGCTAAAAGTTTAATTATTGTGACACAGAGGGCTTTACACAAAAAGTAAGCATTTGCTTATACTACTACTACTATGTCGGGTTAGAACGTTTTTCTACGTTGTCCGACGCCTATTCTCCACCTCCTTCGATCCTGACAATCATCTTCTGTCAGATTCTTTTGACTCATTGATCTTTGGATTGACTGTTGCCATTCTAGTTTAGGACGTCCTCTTTTTCTGCGCCCTACTGGTTGCCACTCTAGGACCTGTTTTGGTAATCTTTCGTAGTTCATCCGTTGTACATGGCCGTACCATATCAATTGCCTTTTAGTGATGTCATCCGTTATGCTTCCCTCGATTCCCATTCTTTCTTTTATGATCTCATTTCTTATGTGATCTAATCTAGATATTCTCATTGATCTTCTTATTGCATCCATTTCGACACTTTCCATTTTTGTTTAGTATTTTTCTGTTAGGCGACAAGTCTCTATTCCATACAACAGCGTGCTTTTTACCATTGTTTCATATATGTTTAATTTTACATTCTTTCTTATCTCTCTGCTCCATAAAATACTGTTAAGACATCCAATAACCTTTTTTGCTTTTACTATTCTTTTTTCCAATTCTTTACAGTCTGTTCCTGTCTTATCAAATGTGACACCCAAGTATACATACTCATTGCATGGAGATATTGTTTGTCCATTGTCTAGTTCTAACTCACTGGATTCGTTTCCAATACATAAGTACTTTGTCTTGTCCACGTTCACTGTTAGTCCCCACTCTTGGTATTCTTCCGTTAACTTTCTCATGAGATACTCCATGTCTTCTTTATCATTAGCTACAATTACTTGGTCGTCAGCAAACTGTAGTGTGTATATAGTAAATCGGTCGTTAAGTTGTATTTCCATGCCATGCACTTTACGTTTCCTGTTTTTTAGAGCCACTGCGATATATATTTTAAAAAGAGTTGGAGAGATACAACATCCCTGTCTTAAGCCTTTTGTTACCAGGAATTCTTTTGAAAGTCGATTTCCAATTTTAATTTTAGATTTTGACCCTTTGTATAGTTCTTTTATCGCTTTTATGTATGTATGATTGATATTAGTTTGTTCCAACACCGTCCATAATTTTTCTACTGGAACGGTATCATATGCTTTTTGTAGGTCCACAAAGGTAACATGAGTCTCTATATTTCTGGCGCATCTTTTCTCAATTACTTGTTTAAGACAAAAAACATTATCACTACAAGATCTGCCTGCACGAAACCCACTTTGCTCTTCTTCTTCTTGTTCATGAAAATCATTCTCTATTAGATCTCTAAGAATCCTACCATACAATCTACTTAGAGTGCTGGTGACTGAAATTCCTCTGTAATTGTTACAATCCAGCTTGTTTCCTTTTTTATGTATTGAGGATATGAATGCAATTTTCCAATCATTAGGTACTGGATGTCCGTTTATGCATTGATTGATAATATATGTGAGATTTTCGAGTAGTTTCTCTGATCCATATTTGAGCATTTCAGCATATATCCCCCCAGGTCCGCTAGCTTTTCCGGATTTAAGCTTTTTTATACTATTCTTTATCATTTCTTTTTCGACGATTACTTTCTCTCCATGTACTTCTATGTCTCTCCTCGGAGAGGCTGTTAGATATTCGGGTCTCGTCTCCTGCAGCAGTCCCTTGTAGTGTTCTGTCCATTGTTCTGGTTTGATAATCTGGATGTTTACTTTTTCTTTTGTTGGGTTTTTTACTGTGGAAATGAATTTCCATACTTCAGAGCTCTGCCTACCTCCTACGTGTGTATTTATATCGTGGCATTTGCGCTCAAACATTTCATTTTTTTCTGTGCGTATCAAACTTCTTAGCTGTCTTCTGGTTTCCCTGTATATTTCTAGGTCTCTTTGCTCTTTAGTACTGAGCTATTTCAAGTATGTGCGTTTTTTCTCTTTGACCATTTCCTGTATTTTCTCCGTCCACCACATCTTCCTGTTATTTCTATTATCTTGGTATCCAACAGCTTCGTTGCTTGCTTCCTTCAAGCTTTTTATTATGTTTGTATATATCTTTTCAAATGAGTGATTTGTGTTAATTTTTGATCTAATCGGTTCTGATACAATCTTTGAGTACTTTTGATTTCTAGACTTCTAAAGTTGTATTTTTGATTGTCTTCGATGCACTCTAGGTTTTCATTTTCTCTAATACTTTCGTCCTTATTTGTTTTTTTAAAGGGAATAATATTTTTGCTTTTACCAGATGGTGGTCAGATACACAGGTAACACCACGAAGTGCTCGCATATCATACCACTTTAATTGCGAGTGTTGTCTACCTATAGCATAATCAATGATTGATTTAAGATTTCTTGTTGTCTGAATCCAGGTATATCGATGAATATCCTTATGTTTAAAAAAACCACTATTTAGTTTTAGGTTGTCGGTTTCACACAATTGCATCAGTCTTAAGCCATTATCATTTGTTACTTCCTCTCCAAATGGTCCTATCACTTTGCTCTGGGTTCGTCTACCAGTTCGGCTACTAAAATCGCCAAGCATAATTATTTCTCTGGTATTACCGATTTTGGTGGCATTTGCTTATAACGGGACCCAAAAAGAAATTTAAATACTAAAATGTGTCTTTCTTAACACGAATTTCAAGGTGAATACATAGTTTTGATATAAATTATCAAATTAGGGTAACTAATAGGAATTAACATACTTTTGCAAAATCATATATTTTCAGATGATAGACAAATTTTCTCTATCTGGTGAAGCCTATCGAAAAAAGGAAACAAAGATCGCGAGATGGATACAAGCTAAGAGGAGCCAAATAAAAAAACTGATCGAAAATAAAAGCAGAAAAAGGAACTAACTAAAAATACCATTTTCGTAATTATTGCTTTGACTGTTGTCTGTTGAAACATTCAGCAAGAAATCTACTAAAAATTTCTTTACCAAAACCAAAACTTCTATGAAAACAAAATTTAATACCGATGTTTAAAACACAGAGACCCCTGTAGCGAATGCAGCTTGGCATACCATTATTGAAAACCCTTGTGATGGTGAAACTTAGCCGAAAAAAGGAAACGAAGATCACGACGAACATGGAGACGAATTAAGAGTTCGAAGTTTTGAATTAAGTAACCAAACTAATCAAAAATAAAAATGAAAAAACTTTAATTAAAAATACCATTTAAGATAAAAAAAAACCCGTTAAAACTTTTAGCACAACATCTAATAAAAATTTATTCCCCAAAAGCAAAACTTTTATGAAAACAAAATTAAATACCGATGTTTAAAACACAGAGGCTCTAGTAGTTTGGCATATCATTATCGAAATCCTTCAAAAATGGTCCATCAACGTTGCATACTTCTAAGCATTTTGCATTTATTTAATTCATACGATAGGTATCATTCATTAATTTGTTTTTATATCCGCAAGGCGACTAGATAGTTTGCCACAAAAATTAGAACTTGTCTCTGAATAATTTAATTAGTAGTTGTTTTTTTGTAATCAAGATAAACTAATCGAAACCTGTATTGGACCCGAGTGGGCAATATTTTCATTGATTGGATAAAAAACTCGGGCAATATACGAGAGTAACCTGTGTTTCAAACGCAAATTAATTAAGAAAACATTAATAGCACGTTATTTGTCGCAATTTCTGACAATTATAATATGATTCTGGATCTTTCTTATAACTGCTCTTGAAAAATTGAAAATCCAGCAAGATACAAAAACTCTTATGCCAAATTTTATGCGATTAGGATTTTGTGAAACTTGATGCTTAAATGTACTAATTTTATCTACTAATACCTTAGAAAAAATGTTTAGTTTATGTTTTCTGCTAATACATATATTTTGTGTAATTCTTAAACAAACTTAAGTTAATAATCTAAAACATAATATAGCAATCTAAAATGCAGCAGTATCAAAAAGGGTTCTTTTAGGCATTGTTAGAGGCGGTGGTCCTGTATTGTTTTTTTCCAAGAGCCAATATGTCAGCATTTCACCTTTACCCTAAAAATTGAAAAAGTATTTAGATTTGTTTCAGGGGATTTTCCTCCTATTTTCTATCTGCAACTACTCTGATGCTTTTCCAGATAAACAAGCCTAACTATTTGGCTTCGAAGGGAAATAAAATTGATTTTGACCCCATAAATTCGAATCTTAGTAAACTACAACCAGTAGTTTATGATAACGTAATTGATTTTAATATAAATAGGATAAATTACCATTAGAAACATCTCACCTTGACAGATATATTTCCTCTTATTTTTAAATCAAACATGTCTGGAGGCAACAGACTTTTAGAATGTGTGGATATTTGGATTCTTCCAGGCTACAATATTTCCAAAGGATTAATATTAATTATTCTCATAGATTCAAGAATTTCAAGTAGAAAAAATTAAATTAAATTTTGAAGCTTGGAATGGACTTTGGAGTTGAATTTTTTACAGGGGAAAAAGATAAAGGTTTAAACTTTTGATGATTTATAAGGAAATAAGTTTAAATCACAAAAAGATGATGAAATTAAACATAAATGAGGATCCACAAAAAGTGTGACATTCAGGTTTAACTTACAATGCTGCTTGACTGCATTCGTGATGCAGTGTTAACGGTATCGCCAAAAAAGCAGTATCTTGGTACTTTTATTCCAACGACACCCGCAACGACAGGTCCTGAGTGCATTCCTACAGTTTTAGAGAAATAGAATTATTGTATTAATTTGAGATTTTATATGAATCTCATTGTTTTTTAAGTATTAAAAAAGATGATAACTTTGATTTACTAGTCGAGATTTTGAGCATTATTTCCTATGAATAAATTTACTAGATATCTGTTGCTTCTACAAACATCTCTCTGTCCTGATACATTGCAGTAAGGTTTTAGACTATTGGCATATACTAAACCAATCCTTAAAATACATTTTACCGAAATAATATTAAGTTGCGTTTATTTACCTATTTTAACTTCAACAGGTTGTTTATTTGATAACAAGTCCATGGCTTTTAAAATACTGATAGCAACACTTGCAACATTCTCAGCATGTTTATCATTTCTATCTGGAGCACCACTTACAGCCATGTAGACTTGGCCTACTGTCTCTACCTTAAAGCAAAGTTATCTGGGTATTCTTCAACAACGATAAAACAAAGCAAATTTGAGGTGTTGTTAAATTGTTACTGAACACTTTTTACCTTATAAACATTATATTTGTCCATAAGCTCATCAAAACAAGAAAAAACTGCATTCATCGTTTCTACAACTTCCATTGTTTCTTTTACAGTCTCTGAAGTAAGACCAACTAGTTCGCAAAACAGTATACTAACGCAATCAAATGACTAAAATAAATAAATTAAAAGAACAGGGGCGGGAACTCATTTTAAAGTGCCAGTTTAGCGTTACTTTAAAATTCTAGACCTCTGATTTTTGAAGCTAGTGCACGACTATCATAATAATAAATGGATCCATAACAGATCTGAAACCTTCATAGCCCATTACCGCCACAAAGTAAATTTATTATCCCACTTTAAATGAACTCCACGTTATATTAGCCTTGAAAACAGTTATTTGTTAATAGCTCAGAAACGACAGCTCCCGCGAAGTTTTTGGTTATTACATAAATTATTGAGAAAAACATTAATTGATTTTGAACAAAATCGAATCAGCTCTGCACAGTATTGTACACAATTTTACCTGAAAATTTCATGTAAATTGGTTTAGCGATATAGGAGCTATCACACACAAATACCCACACATACACACACATAAACACACACGGACAGACGTCACAACGATATTGTATAAGATAAGAAAAAACTCGTTAGAAACAATACCTAGCCATTGCTGCGCGGGCTTGGAAGGTGACAATGATAATATATTATTTAGGCAATTGTTAAGATAATTTTAAAGTACTACTTTGCAGCAACTTGCCTCACAGGTGTCTAGAGGGTTAGTTCCCGAACTAAGTCTATCAGCAATAGGCTGTGGAATCATGGAATACAATAAATCATCGCCCCTTTTTTTCCAAGTGTCAAGCAGCTCGTGATTCTTTTCTAGCTCTTCGGCCTTATGCTCGGCCTTGTCAAACGTCATTTGTAACCTTAAAAAAATATTTACCACACTTTTAAAAGATATTTTTGTAACAAGAGAAAAATTTGTAGGAGTAACACTATAATTTACGGACAAGGATTTACTACTACTCATGAAGAAACACGAAAATTAACTTACTTAGAATGATGTTGCCATCCAGCAAGAACCATTTCCTTACTTAACCCGTGTGGATTTAGATCATTTAAGTATAAGGATTGCGCGTTTAGTTCATCAATGTCGTTTATTCTAAAATTACAGGCAATTTAGTTTATTACTTCTTGAAAAAACATTGTTCCTTTGTAATATAACTACTACTCCTTTTGAAATCTCAGATTATCTTGTAATAAAAAAATTTACTTACATAGGGCTGCACAAAAAAATTACACCATTAATATCAGATATGTATTTCATTTGACCTTTGAGCAGCAACAGTGTCCTTATTTCACTGTTTTCACGAGAAGGTGTCTTTTTTATAGAGCTGGAAGACCCTGGAGTCAGCTCTTTAAGCCCTGGTTTTTCGTGCATTGTAAAATCTTGGTAGCCTTTACTGCATTCGAATTCAAAATGAACTGCTTGCATTTGTTTTATCTAAAAAAATTGATATTTTATGAAATAGCTCGCATTACGTTCTGCCTTGAGGCAAGTTACCATTTTATTTATTTGTAACCTATGCACAAACAATAAATTCGTCTGTGTGACCTATGCTTAAGGCTTATTTTAGTTTTATAATTCTTTATAGGTAATCCAAAGTTATTGTACACGTATATGTCAGCGAAAGTATAATATGTGGAGTATGTGCTGTAATGTCAGTATTTTTATGAGCATGAAGTTAGCGAAGCACCCATCGCAGATCGAATCGTGACTAGGTGGATAATTTGCCGTTAATTAGTCGTGAATTAGTTGGGGAAAAATTAATTTTGTCGCTCTTATTTTTGACCGTTTTTTAGGGTGCTTCGCTAACTTCATATGAATATGGTGGATAATTTGCTGCTAATTAGTCGTGAATTAGTTGTGGAAAAATTAATTTTGTCGCTCTTATTTTTGACCCTTTTTTTGGGTGCTTCGCTAACTTCATATTTTGGCACCCATCGCAAATCGAATCGCTACTATAGGTGGATAATTTGCCGTTAATTAGTCGTGAATTGGTTGTGGAAAAATTTATCTTGTCGCTCTTATTTTTGACCGTTTTTGAGGGTGCTTCGCTCATTTCATAAGAAGTTAGCGAAGCACCCTCGTAAAAATGGCTTTTATCAAAATCTAATATTACAAAGGGTCAAAAATAAGAGCGACAAAATTAATTTTTCCACAACTAATTCACGACTAATTAGCGGCAAATTATCCACCATATACGATTTTGATAAAAGCCATTTTTACGAGGGTGCTTCACTAACTTCATATGAGGTTAGCGAAGCACCCAAAAAAAGGGTCAAAAATAAGAGCGACAAAATTAATTTTTCCACAACTAATTCACGACTAATTAGCGGCAAATTATCCACCATATTCGATTTTGATAAAAGTCATTTTTACGAGGGTGCTTCGCTAACTTCATATGAAGTTAGCGAAGCACCCAAAAAAGGGTCAAAAATAAGAGCGACAAAATTAATTTTTCCACAACTAATTCACGACTAATTAGCGGCAAATTATCCACCATATTCGATTTTGATAAAAGTCATTTTTACGAGGGTGCTTCGCTAACTTCATATGAAGTTAGCGAAGCACCCAAAAAAAGGGTCAAAAATAAGAGCGACAAAATTAATTTTTCCACAACTAATTCACGACTAATTAGCGGCAAATTATCCACCATATTCGATTTTGATAAAAGCCATTTTTACGAGGGTGCTTCGCTAACTTCATATGAAGTTAGCGAAGCACCCAAAAAAAGGGTTAAAAATAAGAGCGACAAAATTAATTTTTCCACAACTAATTCACGACTAATTAACGGCAAATTATCCACCTAGTAGCGGTTCGATTTGCGATGGGTGCCAAAATATGAAGTTAGCGAAGCACCCAAAAAAAGAGTCAAAAATAAGAGCGACAAAATTAATTTTTCCACAACTAATTCACGACTAATTAGCGGCAAATTATCCACCATATTCGATTTTGATAAAAGCCATTTTTACGAGGGTGCTTCGCTAACTTCATATGAAGTTAGCGAAGCACCCTCAAAAACGGTCAAAAATAAGAGCGACAAAATTAATTTTTCCACAACTAATTCACGACTAATTAACGGCAAATTACCCACCTAGTCACGATTCGATCTGCGATGGGTGCTTCGCTAACTTCATGCTCATGTATTTTTTCCTTACATTTTTCCAGTTAAGAGCCACCCCTTTTGGTCTTCTTAATCTAAAATACTTGGTCAAAGGTACATTGACACGAGAAACATCCTTTTTCCAAATTGTCTTGTAGTTATAACCGACTGCGTTGATTTTCATATTCTGGTCAATCACAATGCAAAAAGGAAAAAGGCTGTTAAATATTTCGATTGGTACAGGAGCTAGTTTTGCCGCTGTGTTAAAATGGTCTCTGGAGTGCTTATGATGCATCTAAAATTATTTATAAAGTTTAGTCAAATACTAACTAATAATTAATTTTCTTGCTCCTCTTTACAACCGTGGTGGTGGTGTATAGACCTTAATGTTCTCGGCTTATTAAGTCAGTATGGCACAACCATAATGGAAATAAGGTGGTGCATATTGAAAAGGAAAAATTAAATATAGATACCTAGCGTAGAAACTTCCAAGTTGCAGTATCAGTTAGGTTAGTCTTCGTAGTGATGTTGAATTTTTCTCCAAGACCGTAAGCTACACTTGCTACAATTACAAATTGGCAGTTGGCTTTCTACAGTGGGCATCCATTTGTAGAGTGGAAAGGCTAATTGATCTAAGTGCTAAAAAGCGTTTTTGTGGGAAACTTAAAAAAACTGTACAATACATGCACGCGGACTTACGGATGCATAAGGTGGGGAAATTGCACTTGCACACAAGTTTTTATAGCCCCGTATTGACCTTGACACATACATCATTTTGGGTGGAAAATCTAAAATTTGTATATTTTGGCACTTAGATCATTTAGCCCGGCCACTCTACATTTATCCATCTATTAATTTTTCCTTTTCAGTTTTTACATCTTCATTTTATCGCTATTCCATTTTAGTTTTAAGCTGAAGTTTAATACGAGGTAAACAAAGAACTTGAGTGTTTAATTAAGGCAGCCACAGATTTTTATAAATCTGACGAGCGGGCCGAGCTCTATATCTTGGAAGAGCTAGAACGTTGGCACAGCAGATGTCGTATGATCTTAGTGTTGCCAGACTTTTTTGACGACTTTCCTTCAACTAAGTGATAATAAACCTTGATATCCTTAAAAACAATAATGAGAGGGTGGTAGACACCAAGAAAAAATACTTTGCCAATATATGGGCCCCTAAGCTCACACTAGGTACTATAGTTATAGTATACATGTGAGCTAATATAACTAAAAACTGAAATATATTTTATTCAACTCCAGACTAAATTACCTTTTGTTTGATATCACACAAGCCATGTTTTGACTTAAACTCAAATTTTTAAAATCTACCCCTAATCTAAACTAAAATGTATTTTGTTAAACTCTGGACTCAATTACTTTCGTTTGATATCACACACGCCATATTTTCACTTAAACTCTAATTTTTAAAATATACCCCCACCCTTTTTTTAAAATAAATTAAAATGTATTTTGTTTAACTGCAGACTCAATTACCTTTCGTTTGATATCACACACGCCATATTTTCACATAAACTCAAATTTATGAAATCTCTACAGACAGACAGACAGACAGACAGACAGACAGACAGACAGACAGACAGACAGACAGACAGACAGACAGACAGACAGACAGACAGACAGACAGACAGACAGACAGACAGACAGACAGACAGACAGACAGACAGACAGACAGACAGACAGACAGACAGACAGACAGACAGACAGACAGACAGACAGACAGACAGACAGACAGACAGACAGACAGACAGACAGACAGACAGACAGACAGACAGACAGACAGACAGACAGACAGACAGACAGACAGACAGACAGACAGACAGACAGACAGACAGACAGACAGACAGACAGACAGACAGACAGACAGACAGACAGACAGACAGACAGACAGACAGACAGACAGACAGACAGACAGACAGACAGACAGACAGACAGACAGACAGACAGACAGACAGACAGACAGACAGACAGACAGACAGACAGACAGACAGACAGACAGACAGACAGACAGACAGACAGACAGACAGACAGACAGACAGACAGACAGACAGACAGACAGACAGACAGACAGACAGACAGACAGACAGACAGACAGACAGACAGACAGACAGACAGACAGACAGACAGACAGACAGACAGACAGACAGACAGACAGACAGACAGACAGACAGACAGACAGACAGACAGACAGACAGACAGACAGACAGACAGACAGACAGACAGACAGACAGACAGACAGACAGACAGACAGACAGACAGACAGACAGACAGACAGACAGACAGACAGACAGACAGACAGACAGACAGACAGACAGACAGACAGACAGACAGACAGACAGACAGACAGACAGACAGACAGACAGACAGACAGACAGACAGACAGACAGACAGACAGACAGACAGACAGACAGACAGACAGACAGACAGACAGACAGACAGACAGACAGACAGACAGACAGACAGACAGACAGACAGACAGACAGACAGACAGACAGACAGACAGACAGACAGACAGACAGACAGACAGACAGACAGACAGACAGACAGACAGACAGACAGACAGACAGACAGACAGACAGACAGACAGACAGACAGACAGACAGACAGACAGACAGACAGACAGACAGACAGACAGACAGACAGACAGACAGACAGACAGACAGACAGACAGACAGACAGACAGACAGACAGACAGACAGACAGACAGACAGACAGACAGACAGACAGACAGACAGACAGACAGACAGACAGACAGACAGACAGACAGACAGACAGACAGACAGACAGACAGACAGACAGACAGACAGACAGACAGACAGACAGACAGACAGACAGACAGACAGACAGACAGACAGACAGACAGACAGACAGACAGACAGACAGACAGACAGACAGACAGACAGACAGACAGACAGACAGACAGACAGACAGACAGACAGACAGACAGACAGACAGACAGACAGACAGACAGACAGACAGACAGACAGACAGACAGACAGACAGACAGACAGACAGACAGACAGACAGACAGACAGACAGACAGACAGACAGACAGACAGACAGACAGACAGACAGACAGACAGACAGACAGACAGACAGACAGACAGACAGACAGACAGACAGACAGACAGACAGACAGACAGACAGACAGACAGACAGACAGACAGACAGACAGACAGACAGACAGACAGACAGACAGACAGACAGACAGACAGACAGACAGACAGACAGACAGACAGACAGACAGACAGACAGACAGACAGACAGACAGACAGACAGACAGACAGACAGACAGACAGACAGACAGACAGACAGACAGACAGACAGACAGACAGACAGACAGACAGACAGACAGACAGACAGACAGACAGACAGACAGACAGACAGACAGACAGACAGACAGACAGACAGACAGACAGACAGACAGACAGACAGACAGACAGACAGACAGACAGACAGACAGACAGACAGACAGACAGACAGACAGACAGACAGACAGACAGACAGACAGACAGACAGACAGACAGACAGACAGACAGACAGACAGACAGACAGACAGACAGACAGACAGACAGACAGACAGACAGACAGACAGACAGACAGACAGACAGACAGACAGACAGACAGACAGACAGACAGACAGACAGACAGACAGACAGACAGACAGACAGACAGACAGACAGACAGACAGACAGACAGACAGACAGACAGACAGACAGACAGACAGACAGACAGACAGACAGACAGACAGACAGACAGACAGACAGACAGACAGACAGACAGACAGACAGACAGACAGACAGACAGACAGACAGACAGACAGACAGACAGACAGACAGACAGACAGACAGACAGACAGACAGACAGACAGACAGACAGACAGACAGACAGACAGACAGACAGACAGACAGACAGACAGACAGACAGACAGACAGACAGACAGACAGACAGACAGACAGACAGACAGACAGACAGACAGACAGACAGACAGACAGACAGACAGACAGACAGACAGACAGACAGACAGACAGACAGACAGACAGACAGACAGACAGACAGACAGACAGACAGACAGACAGACAGACAGACAGACAGACAGACAGACAGACAGACAGACAGACAGACAGACAGACAGACAGACAGACAGACAGACAGACAGACAGACAGACAGACAGACAGACAGACAGACAGACAGACAGACAGACAGACAGACAGACAGACAGACAGACAGACAGACAGACAGACAGACAGACAGACAGACAGACAGACAGACAGACAGACAGACAGACAGACAGACAGACAGACAGACAGACAGACAGACAGACAGACAGACAGACAGACAGACAGACAGACAGACAGACAGACAGACAGACAGACAGACAGACAGACAGACAGACAGACAGACAGACAGACAGACAGACAGACAGACAGACAGACAGACAGACAGACAGACAGACAGACAGACAGACAGACAGACAGACAGACAGACAGACAGACAGACAGACAGACAGACAGACAGACAGACAGACAGACAGACAGACAGACAGACAGACAGACAGACAGACAGACAGACAGACAGACAGACAGACAGACAGACAGACAGACAGACAGACAGACAGACAGACAGACAGACAGACAGACAGACAGACAGACAGACAGACAGACAGACAGACAGACAGACAGACAGACAGACAGACAGACAGACAGACAGACAGACAGACAGACAGACAGACAGACAGACAGACAGACAGACAGACAGACAGACAGACAGACAGACAGACAGACAGACAGACAGACAGACAGACAGACAGACAGACAGACAGACAGACAGACAGACAGACAGACAGACAGACAGACAGACAGACAGACAGACAGACAGACAGACAGACAGACAGACAGACAGACAGACAGACAGACAGACAGACAGACAGACAGACAGACAGACAGACAGACAGACAGACAGACAGACAGACAGACAGACAGACAGACAGACAGACAGACAGACAGACAGACAGACAGACAGACAGACAGACAGACAGACAGACAGACAGACAGACAGACAGACAGACAGACAGACAGACAGACAGACAGACAGACAGACAGACAGACAGACAGACAGACAGACAGACAGACAGACAGACAGACAGACAGACAGACAGACAGACAGACAGACAGACAGACAGACAGACAGACAGACAGACAGACAGACAGACAGACAGACAGACAGACAGACAGACAGACAGACAGACAGACAGACAGACAGACAGACAGACAGACAGACAGACAGACAGACAGACAGACAGACAGACAGACAGACAGACAGACAGACAGACAGACAGACAGACAGACAGACAGACAGACAGACAGACAGACAGACAGACAGACAGACAGACAGACAGACAGACAGACAGACAGACAGACAGACAGACAGACAGACAGACAGACAGACAGACAGACAGACAGACAGACAGACAGACAGACAGACAGACAGACAGACAGACAGACAGACAGACAGACAGACAGACAGACAGACAGACAGACAGACAGACAGACAGACAGACAGACAGACAGACAGACAGACAGACAGACAGACAGACAGACAGACAGACAGACAGACAGACAGACAGACAGACAGACAGACAGACAGACAGACAGACAGACAGACAGACAGACAGACAGACAGACAGACAGACAGACAGACAGACAGACAGACAGACAGACAGACAGACAGACAGACAGACAGACAGACAGACAGACAGACAGACAGACAGACAGACAGACAGACAGACAGACAGACAGACAGACAGACAGACAGACAGACAGACAGACAGACAGACAGACAGACAGACAGACAGACAGACAGACAGACAGACAGACAGACAGACAGACAGACAGACAGACAGACAGACAGACAGACAGACAGACAGACAGACAGACAGACAGACAGACAGACAGACAGACAGACAGACAGACAGACAGACAGACAGACAGACAGACAGACAGACAGACAGACAGACAGACAGACAGACAGACAGACAGACAGACAGACAGACAGACAGACAGACAGACAGACAGACAGACAGACAGACAGACAGACAGACAGACAGACAGACAGACAGACAGACAGACAGACAGACAGACAGACAGACAGACAGACAGACAGACAGACAGACAGACAGACAGACAGACAGACAGACAGACAGACAGACAGACAGACAGACAGACAGACAGACAGACAGACAGACAGACAGACAGACAGACAGACAGACAGACAGACAGACAGACAGACAGACAGACAGACAGACAGACAGACAGACAGACAGACAGACAGACAGACAGACAGACAGACAGACAGACAGACAGACAGACAGACAGACAGACAGACAGACAGACAGACAGACAGACAGACAGACAGACAGACAGACAGACAGACAGACAGACAGACAGACAGACAGACAGACAGACAGACAGACAGACAGACAGACAGACAGACAGACAGACAGACAGACAGACAGACAGACAGACAGACAGACAGACAGACAGACAGACAGACAGACAGACAGACAGACAGACAGACAGACAGACAGACAGACAGACAGACAGACAGACAGACAGACAGACAGACAGACAGACAGACAGACAGACAGACAGACAGACAGACAGACAGACAGACAGACAGACAGACAGACAGACAGACAGACAGACAGACAGACAGACAGACAGACAGACAGACAGACAGACAGACAGACAGACAGACAGACAGACAGACAGACAGACAGACAGACAGACAGACAGACAGACAGACAGACAGACAGACAGACAGACAGACAGACAGACAGACAGACAGACAGACAGACAGACAGACAGACAGACAGACAGACAGACAGACAGACAGACAGACAGACAGACAGACAGACAGACAGACAGACAGACAGACAGACAGACAGACAGACAGACAGACAGACAGACAGACAGACAGACAGACAGACAGACAGACAGACAGACAGACAGACAGACAGACAGACAGACAGACAGACAGACAGACAGACAGACAGACAGACAGACAGACAGACAGACAGACAGACAGACAGACAGACAGACAGACAGACAGACAGACAGACAGACAGACAGACAGACAGACAGACAGACAGACAGACAGACAGACAGACAGACAGACAGACAGACAGACAGACAGACAGACAGACAGACAGACAGACAGACAGACAGACAGACAGACAGACAGACAGACAGACAGACAGACAGACAGACAGACAGACAGACAGACAGACAGACAGACAGACAGACAGACAGACAGACAGACAGACAGACAGACAGACAGACAGACAGACAGACAGACAGACAGACAGACAGACAGACAGACAGACAGACAGACAGACAGACAGACAGACAGACAGACAGACAGACAGACAGACAGACAGACAGACAGACAGACAGACAGACAGACAGACAGACAGACAGACAGACAGACAGACAGACAGACAGACAGACAGACAGACAGACAGACAGACAGACAGACAGACAGACAGACAGACAGACAGACAGACAGACAGACAGACAGACAGACAGACAGACAGACAGACAGACAGACAGACAGACAGACAGACAGACAGACAGACAGACAGACAGACAGACAGACAGACAGACAGACAGACAGACAGACAGACAGACAGACAGACAGACAGACAGACAGACAGACAGACAGACAGACAGACAGACAGACAGACAGACAGACAGACAGACAGACAGACAGACAGACAGACAGACAGACAGACAGACAGACAGACAGACAGACAGACAGACAGACAGACAGACAGACAGACAGACAGACAGACAGACAGACAGACAGACAGACAGACAGACAGACAGACAGACAGACAGACAGACAGACAGACAGACAGACAGACAGACAGACAGACAGACAGACAGACAGACAGACAGACAGACAGACAGACAGACAGACAGACAGACAGACAGACAGACAGACAGACAGACAGACAGACAGACAGACAGACAGACAGACAGACAGACAGACAGACAGACAGACAGACAGACAGACAGACAGACAGACAGACAGACAGACAGACAGACAGACAGACAGACAGACAGACAGACAGACAGACAGACAGACAGACAGACAGACAGACAGACAGACAGACAGACAGACAGACAGACAGACAGACAGACAGACAGACAGACAGACAGACAGACAGACAGACAGACAGACAGACAGACAGACAGACAGACAGACAGACAGACAGACAGACAGACAGACAGACAGACAGACAGACAGACAGACAGACAGACAGACAGACAGACAGACAGACAGACAGACAGACAGACAGACAGACAGACAGACAGACAGACAGACAGACAGACAGACAGACAGACAGACAGACAGACAGACAGACAGACAGACAGACAGACAGACAGACAGACAGACAGACAGACAGACAGACAGACAGACAGACAGACAGACAGACAGACAGACAGACAGACAGACAGACAGACAGACAGACAGACAGACAGACAGACAGACAGACAGACAGACAGACAGACAGACAGACAGACAGACAGACAGACAGACAGACAGACAGACAGACAGACAGACAGACAGACAGACAGACAGACAGACAGACAGACAGACAGACAGACAGACAGACAGACAGACAGACAGACAGACAGACAGACAGACAGACAGACAGACAGACAGACAGACAGACAGACAGACAGACAGACAGACAGACAGACAGACAGACAGACAGACAGACAGACAGACAGACAGACAGACAGACAGACAGACAGACAGACAGACAGACAGACAGACAGACAGACAGACAGACAGACAGACAGACAGACAGACAGACAGACAGACAGACAGACAGACAGACAGACAGACAGACAGACAGACAGACAGACAGACAGACAGACAGACAGACAGACAGACAGACAGACAGACAGACAGACAGACAGACAGACAGACAGACAGACAGACAGACAGACAGACAGACAGACAGACAGACAGACAGACAGACAGACAGACAGACAGACAGACAGACAGACAGACAGACAGACAGACAGACAGACAGACAGACAGACAGACAGACAGACAGACAGACAGACAGACAGACAGACAGACAGACAGACAGACAGACAGACAGACAGACAGACAGACAGACAGACAGACAGACAGACAGACAGACAGACAGACAGACAGACAGACAGACAGACAGACAGACAGACAGACAGACAGACAGACAGACAGACAGACAGACAGACAGACAGACAGACAGACAGACAGACAGACAGACAGACAGACAGACAGACAGACAGACAGACAGACAGACAGACAGACAGACAGACAGACAGACAGACAGACAGACAGACAGACAGACAGACAGACAGACAGACAGACAGACAGACAGACAGACAGACAGACAGACAGACAGACAGACAGACAGACAGACAGACAGACAGACAGACAGACAGACAGACAGACAGACAGACAGACAGACAGACAGACAGACAGACAGACAGACAGACAGACAGACAGACAGACAGACAGACAGACAGACAGACAGACAGACAGACAGACAGACAGACAGACAGACAGACAGACAGACAGACAGACAGACAGACAGACAGACAGACAGACAGACAGACAGACAGACAGACAGACAGACAGACAGACAGACAGACAGACAGACAGACAGACAGACAGACAGACAGACAGACAGACAGACAGACAGACAGACAGACAGACAGACAGACAGACAGACAGACAGACAGACAGACAGACAGACAGACAGACAGACAGACAGACAGACAGACAGACAGACAGACAGACAGACAGACAGACAGACAGACAGACAGACAGACAGACAGACAGACAGACAGACAGACAGACAGACAGACAGACAGACAGACAGACAGACAGACAGACAGACAGACAGACAGACAGACAGACAGACAGACAGACAGACAGACAGACAGACAGACAGACAGACAGACAGACAGACAGACAGACAGACAGACAGACAGACAGACAGACAGACAGACAGACAGACAGACAGACAGACAGACAGACAGACAGACAGACAGACAGACAGACAGACAGACAGACAGACAGACAGACAGACAGACAGACAGACAGACAGACAGACAGACAGACAGACAGACAGACAGACAGACAGACAGACAGACAGACAGACAGACAGACAGACAGACAGACAGACAGACAGACAGACAGACAGACAGACAGACAGACAGACAGACAGACAGACAGACAGACAGACAGACAGACAGACAGACAGACAGACAGACAGACAGACAGACAGACAGACAGACAGACAGACAGACAGACAGACAGACAGACAGACAGACAGACAGACAGACAGACAGACAGACAGACAGACAGACAGACAGACAGACAGACAGACAGACAGACAGACAGACAGACAGACAGACAGACAGACAGACAGACAGACAGACAGACAGACAGACAGACAGACAGACAGACAGACAGACAGACAGACAGACAGACAGACAGACAGACAGACAGACAGACAGACAGACAGACAGACAGACAGACAGACAGACAGACAGACAGACAGACAGACAGACAGACAGACAGACAGACAGACAGACAGACAGACAGACAGACAGACAGACAGACAGACAGACAGACAGACAGACAGACAGACAGACAGACAGACAGACAGACAGACAGACAGACAGACAGACAGACAGACAGACAGACAGACAGACAGACAGACAGACAGACAGACAGACAGACAGACAGACAGACAGACAGACAGACAGACAGACAGACAGACAGACAGACAGACAGACAGACAGACAGACAGACAGACAGACAGACAGACAGACAGACAGACAGACAGACAGACAGACAGACAGACAGACAGACAGACAGACAGACAGACAGACAGACAGACAGACAGACAGACAGACAGACAGACAGACAGACAGACAGACAGACAGACAGACAGACAGACAGACAGACAGACAGACAGACAGACAGACAGACAGACAGACAGACAGACAGACAGACAGACAGACAGACAGACAGACAGACAGACAGACAGACAGACAGACAGACAGACAGACAGACAGACAGACAGACAGACAGACAGACAGACAGACAGACAGACAGACAGACAGACAGACAGACAGACAGACAGACAGACAGACAGACAGACAGACAGACAGACAGACAGACAGACAGACAGACAGACAGACAGACAGACAGACAGACAGACAGACAGACAGACAGACAGACAGACAGACAGACAGACAGACAGACAGACAGACAGACAGACAGACAGACAGACAGACAGACAGACAGACAGACAGACAGACAGACAGACAGACAGACAGACAGACAGACAGACAGACAGACAGACAGACAGACAGACAGACAGACAGACAGACAGACAGACAGACAGACAGACAGACAGACAGACAGACAGACAGACAGACAGACAGACAGACAGACAGACAGACAGACAGACAGACAGACAGACAGACAGACAGACAGACAGACAGACAGACAGACAGACAGACAGACAGACAGACAGACAGACAGACAGACAGACAGACAGACAGACAGACAGACAGACAGACAGACAGACAGACAGACAGACAGACAGACAGACAGACAGACAGACAGACAGACAGACAGACAGACAGACAGACAGACAGACAGACAGACAGACAGACAGACAGACAGACAGACAGACAGACAGACAGACAGACAGACAGACAGACAGACAGACAGACAGACAGACAGACAGACAGACAGACAGACAGACAGAATTCAATTCAATTCAATTCATTTATTAGTCAACGATTTACAGTGTACATATGGACATTGTCAAAATAGTAAAACTAATTAAAACGATTTCATTACAAAAAAAAAAAACTTCACCAAAATTGAACATTGAACACGGCAAAAAAAATTGTCTTAGATCAAAGCAAACTGCTTTGAAGCAAAATAATTTGTGCATTCCTATTCACCAAGAGAATATTTCCTTGATATAGCACAAAAAATGTCCTGCCTTTTATTTTCATGTGAAACAGAAATTGTTTTATTATAAATTGGAACGGAATTATTACTTATATGAAGACAATTTGCTTTGTTACAAAATGGAGTATACTAAATCAAAACAATTAAAGAAGAAAAATAAGGTCTCATTTCAACATAAAACGCTGTGTTGAACCAAAAAAATGTTTTAATTCAAAACAAACTGCTCCAAAGTAAATCAATTTATTGAAGAAAAGAACGTGTTTTCGTTGTAGACAAAATTTTTTACCTTGAAGAAAATGCCTAATAAACATAACCACGTGGTTTTAATTCATTACACTTTTATGGGAATTGGTTTTTCTAAAAAAGATTTCCTTAAAACAAGATACAATAAGATAAAAAAATTAATTATACTAACATACCTAGTAGTGCGCTAAATATTTGATTGGCTCTAAGAAAAAATATAAATATATAAATATAGATTGTAAACACAATTCAACCCAATTTATTGCAATATTCTAAAATCCTAAAGACATACATTAACTAATATCATTAAAATAATCACTAACCGAATAGTAACACTTTTCTGTTAAAAAGCTTCTCAAATGTTTTTTAAATTTATACAGGCCCCGAACATCTTTAAGATATTTTGGGAGTTTGTTAAAAGCGTTTGCACAAAAACTATGTGGACTCTTTCTATAAAGCTCCAGATTAAAATTTGGAATGCTAATGTTATTCCTTGAACGAGTATTATAGTGGTGATGGTTGGACGTTGGAAATTTGTGAGAATACTCTCTACAAAAAACAATAGATTCATACAAAAGCACGCTGGGAACAGTTAATATATTATGATTCCTGAAAAGTGGCCTGCATGACTCTAAGGGATTGCAGCCGTACACACATCTAACCATGCGTTTTTGCATAACATAAACTCTGTTCAAATTCTCCATTGAGCACTGACCCCAGAATATAATCATATATTTTATGTGCGAGAATGCCATAGCGTAATAAACATTTAAAAGTTGTTTTGGGCTTAGTAAGTTTTTTAAATTAAAGATGGCATACGAAGCTGATTTAAGTTTCGAGGTCACAAAGTCTACATGATTTAACCAGATCAATTTCTCATCAAGACGCAGTCCGAGAAAGATACATGACTCAAGTCTTTCTATTTCAATATTATTTAAATAAAGTTTAATATTTGGGATATTTTTCCTTTTATGAAAAGCAATAAAATGGGTTTTTGATGAATTCAGAAGAACTTTGTTTTTGATACACCAGCAAGAAAATGATTTGAGAACCTCGTTGCAAGCATCCTCCAACTCTTGCATGGTGTCTGCTGAAACGGTAATGGTGGAATCATCTGCTAACTGGAAGAGTTCGATGCTAGCATTATCCATTTCATGTATATGGTCTCCCAGATCATTGATAAAAAAGAGGAAAAGCAGAGGAGAAATTACGCTTCCCTGTGGAACCCCATATTTTACATTTAACTTAGAAGATATAGTGTTTCCCACTCTAACACAAATACTTCTCTCTGATAAAAAAGATCTAGTCCAACTGCTTAAACTTCCTCGAATTCCAATTGTCTGCATTTTTTGAAGTAAAAAGTTACTATCTACACAATCAAATGCTCTCGTTAAGTCAAAGAAGAGGGCGACTGTATATCGATTATCATCTAATGAGCTATAAATAGACTGAAGAAAATCAAAGGCGGCAGTGGTTGTTGAGCGGCCACTTCGAAAGCCATGCTGATTTGGGGAAAGCAACGAATATTTTTGTATGAAGGAATTAAGCTTATTAACAACAACTCTCTCAAATAATTTAGATATAGATGAAAGTCCCGTTATTGATCTGTAGTTACTAACAGTTTCTGGATCTCCCTTTTTGTACAGCGGGATAACATAACCTAATTTTAGTTTTCTGGGAAAGCAACCTGAAGTAATAGACATATTAAGAATGTGACATAAAGGAGTTTTAATATAATCCCAGATCTTTTCAAGAACGAGCACGGGAACATCATAATTACTACAGCTTGCTTTTTTGTTCTTTAATTGCTTTAATGCCTCAAGCATTTCGTGTTCAGTTATCGTATCTATAAAGATTCTGTGTGAATTATTTTGTATTGGCAGAGTGCATTCATCGAGATTAGTTTTTGCAAAGTTTTTGTCTAGCATTGTTTCAATACTTGTGACAAAGTAGTTGCAAAAGTAGTTGGCAATGTCATTTGCATCCTCTATAACAACTTGACCGGTATTAAGTGAAATTTGAGAAGTTTTCTGTTTCAAACGACCCAAATTACTATTAACTACCTGCCAGACAGCTTTATTACAGTTTTCAGAATTTGTTATTTTTTGTTGGATATTTTCTTTTTTTGCAGACAGACAGGCAGGCAGGCAGACAGACAGACAGACAGACAGACAGACAGACAGACAGACAGACAGACAGACAGACAGACAGACAGTGGTCTGTCCATGTAGTTATGGTCTCCAATTTCTTAATTATGATCAAAAACTCTTTCCCAAAACTTTTACCATCTTCACTGGAGATAGATTTGTGGTGAATAAACACTTTATTTTTATACTGTATTCTTATCGTTGTGAAAACTCTTTTTGTTTTGTTAATTTTTGGTGTAATGTCTATAGCTAGTAACTGACTGAAGGAGTCCTAGAACTTTTCGGCAATATTCACAATTTAAATCTTCAAAAGGTGGAATTCCTGATTCTAACACCATACCGAAAATCCATCCTACCGACTGCGACAAATGTAACGCCGCGGTTAGGGGTGCTTTAGTCGAGCGGTATATTTATACAACTTGTCCCTTTCCACGATTACATTAAATTTATTTGGAGGTAGGCGTCCTAGTTGCACATAGCTATGATTAAAGCCAGTTGTTGTTATTGACTTTTGGTTGTTATTAAATTAGACACCAATTGTTATAAAAAATACGTTATATTTAAAGTCTAAAATTATTAATACAAATCGTAGATCCAAAGTCTACCATGGTCCTAACATTCAAATTAATTACGAAATGCGCTAAAATTAACATTAGCCAATACCTTAGAGTCTATCTACGAACAAAGCTGATTGGTTTTATTACAATTTTTCCGTCACAAAATTGTCTTCGCAAATTAAAATGATAGAGTCTAAAAAAACGTTGTAGAACATAATATTGTGAAATTAACTCAATGGTAACACATACATAATAAGTCCGTAAACATATCAGTAAAGTTATGCCAATAGTCTAAATCTCGTTAAATACTAAATGCACTATCAAAAGTTCAAAATCATTCTTCATCTTTTCATCTTTACTATAATTACTAATCCTTATTTACGTATAAAAGTCTAATAATTTAATTGTCTACAGCAATTAAATAAACGGTATATTTTCTTTTTAAATCAATGTTCAACTAGTTTAAAACGTAATATTTGCCTTTTAAATCAATGTTCAAATACATTTAACTTACTTTCTGTCATCGAATCACTAAAATATATTTTTTATTCTAGAGGAAAAACTCTAGATTTTCTTGAAGACTACATTTTTATATAAAATGGTTAACTCAACTTTTACTAATTCACTTTAATTTTAACTGTTTACTATTTTTCACTTTTGGCTGCAACTTTAACACTGGTACTTTAATAATGCCCGGATATAATTCAAGAAATCGAATTTATAGGCGATCCCCTCTTGTCTATCCCACAAATTTTTATGACGAAACAGGTCAATGTGTTTTGATCGAGCCAGTGTTTCTGAATATAGCCCTAATTAATGAATACAATAGAGTCGTGTATTCATTGCTCCCTAATATAAACAATTTCCTAAAGCGTGGACAAAACAGGTAAAAATGGGATTTTTGTCAACCTCTTTTGTGGCTCATTTAATTAATTTCATTTGTAATTTTGCGATCGATCGAATCAACAGTGCTCTCCAGTGAAAATAAGTGTTAGGGTTTTAGTTCAGCTGGCTTCATGTGAGTCTCAATCATTTTATTTTAACTCTTGTTTTTTATTTTTGGTTTAAATGTTACTTGTTTATCGACTGGTCTCTCAGTATTTGTTTTTATTATTTTTAATTTTTGGTTTTTATTATTTTATTTTAAAAATAATATATTTTTATTGTTGTGATTTTTTCACATTCTTGCTTCGATAATACTTGTATATTTTCTGCCAGTTTTAGAATATGTTTTTAATATTTTCAATTTAGGTTTAAATTAATATTTTTCTTTTCCTTAAAAAAAAATTAATTTTATTTTTTTTTTACATTATTTTTTTTTAATTTGAACTTTAAAGAAAAAAAATATCTAATTTATTTATTTTTTTACTTATTTATTTTTCATCGTGTTAAATATTATTATCAACTAAACGGAGATCTTGAAACTTCTCATATTTTTGATAAAATATTTTTATATTTTATTAAATAAACCCCGACCTTACACTTGTCACTTGTCACCTGTCAACTGTCAACTATCAATTGTCAAGCAACGAATATTTTTGTATGAAGGAATTAAGCTTATTAACAACAACTCTCTCAAATAATTTAGATATAGATGAAAGTCCCGTTATTGATCTGTAGTTACTAACAGTTTCTGGATCTCCCTTTTTGTACAGCGGGATAACATAACCTAATTTTAGTTTTCTGGGAAAGCAACCTGAAGTAATAGACATATTAAGAATGTGACATAAAGGAGTTTTAATATAATCCCAGATCTTTTCAAGAACGAGCACGGGAACATCATAATTACTACAGCTTGCTTTTTTGTTCTTTAATTGCTTTAATGCCTCAAGCATTTCGTGTTCAGTTATCGTATCTATAAAGATTCTGTGTGAATTATTTTGTATTGGCAGAGTGCATTCATCGAGATTAGTTTTTGCAAAGTTTTTGTCTAGCATTGTTTCAATACTTGTGACAAAGTAGTTGCAAAAGTAGTTGGCAATGTCATTTGCATCCTCTATAACAACTTGACCGGTATTAAGTGAAATTTGAGAAGTTTTCTGTTTCAAACGACCCAAATTACTATTAACTACCTGCCAGACAGCTTTATTACAGTTTTCAGAATTTGTTATTTTTTGTTGGATATTTTCTTTTTTTGCAGACAGACAGACAGACAGACAGACAGACAGACAGACAGACAGACAGACAGACAGACAGACAGACAGACAGACAGACAGACAGACAGACAGACAGACAGACAGACAGACAGACAGACAGACAGACAGACAGACAGACAGACAGACAGACAGACAGACAGACAGACAGACAGACAGACAGACAGACAGACAGACAGACAGACAGACAGACAGACAGACAGACAGACAGACAGACAGACAGACAGACAGACAGACAGACAGACAGACAGACAGACAGACAGACAGACAGACAGACAGACAGACAGACAGACAGACAGACAGACAGACAGACAGACAGACAGACAGACAGACAGACAGACAGACAGACAGACAGACAGACAGACAGACAGACAGACAGACAGACAGACAGACAGACAGACAGACAGACAGACAGACAGACAGACAGACAGACAGACAGACAGACAGACAGACAGACAGACAGACAGACAGACAGACAGACAGACAGACAGACAGACAGACAGACAGACAGACAGACAGACAGACAGACAGACAGACAGACAGACAGACAGACAGACAGACAGACAGACAGACAGACAGACAGACAGACAGACAGACAGACAGACAGACAGACAGACAGACAGACAGACAGACAGACAGACAGACAGACAGACAGACAGACAGACAGACAGACAGACAGACAGACAGACAGACAGACAGACAGACAGACAGACAGACAGACAGACAGACAGACAGACAGACAGACAGACAGACAGACAGACAGACAGACAGACAGACAGACAGACAGACAGACAGACAGACAGACAGACAGACAGACAGACAGACAGACAGACAGACAGACAGACAGACAGACAGACAGACAGACAGACAGACAGACAGACAGACAGACAGACAGACAGACAGACAGACAGACAGACAGACAGACAGACAGACAGACAGACAGACAGACAGACAGACAGACAGACAGACAGACAGACAGACAGACAGACAGACAGACAGACAGACAGACAGACAGACAGACAGACAGACAGACAGACAGACAGACAGACAGACAGACAGACAGACAGACAGACAGACAGACAGACAGACAGACAGACAGACAGACAGACAGACAGACAGACAGACAGACAGACAGACAGACAGACAGACAGACAGACAGACAGACAGACAGACAGACAGACAGACAGACAGACAGACAGACAGACAGACAGACAGACAGACAGACAGACAGACAGACAGACAGACAGACAGACAGACAGACAGACAGACAGACAGACAGACAGACAGACAGACAGACAGACAGACAGACAGACAGACAGACAGACAGACAGACAGACAGACAGACAGACAGACAGACAGACAGACAGACAGACAGACAGACAGACAGACAGACAGACAGACAGACAGACAGACAGACAGACAGACAGACAGACAGACAGACAGACAGACAGACAGACAGACAGACAGACAGACAGACAGACAGACAGACAGACAGACAGACAGACAGACAGACAGACAGACAGACAGACAGACAGACAGACAGACAGACAGACAGACAGACAGACAGACAGACAGACAGACAGACAGACAGACAGACAGACAGACAGACAGACAGACAGACAGACAGACAGACAGACAGACAGACAGACAGACAGACAGACAGACAGACAGACAGACAGACAGACAGACAGACAGACAGACAGACAGACAGACAGACAGACAGACAGACAGACAGACAGACAGACAGACAGACAGACAGACAGACAGACAGACAGACAGACAGACAGACAGACAGACAGACAGACAGACAGACAGACAGACAGACAGACAGACAGACAGACAGACAGACAGACAGACAGACAGACAGACAGACAGACAGACAGACAGACAGACAGACAGACAGACAGACAGACAGACAGACAGACAGACAGACAGACAGACAGACAGACAGACAGACAGACAGACAGACAGACAGACAGACAGACAGACAGACAGACAGACAGACAGACAGACAGACAGACAGACAGACAGACAGACAGACAGACAGACAGACAGACAGACAGACAGACAGACAGACAGACAGACAGACAGACAGACAGACAGACAGACAGACAGACAGACAGACAGACAGACAGACAGACAGACAGACAGACAGACAGACAGACAGACAGACAGACAGACAGACAGACAGACAGACAGACAGACAGACAGACAGACAGACAGACAGACAGACAGACAGACAGACAGACAGACAGACAGACAGACAGACAGACAGACAGACAGACAGACAGACAGACAGACAGACAGACAGACAGACAGACAGACAGACAGACAGACAGACAGACAGACAGACAGACAGACAGACAGACAGACAGACAGACAGACAGACAGACAGACAGACAGACAGACAGACAGACAGACAGACAGACAGACAGACAGACAGACAGACAGACAGACAGACAGACAGACAGACAGACAGACAGACAGACAGACAGACAGACAGACAGACAGACAGACAGACAGACAGACAGACAGACAGACAGACAGACAGACAGACAGACAGACAGACAGACAGACAGACAGACAGACAGACAGACAGACAGACAGACAGACAGACAGACAGACAGACAGACAGACAGACAGACAGACAGACAGACAGACAGACAGACAGACAGACAGACAGACAGACAGACAGACAGACAGACAGACAGACAGACAGACAGACAGACAGACAGACAGACAGACAGACAGACAGACAGACAGACAGACAGACAGACAGACAGACAGACAGACAGACAGACAGACAGACAGACAGACAGACAGACAGACAGACAGACAGACAGACAGACAGACAGACAGACAGACAGACAGACAGACAGACAGACAGACAGACAGACAGACAGACAGACAGACAGACAGACAGACAGACAGACAGACAGACAGACAGACAGACAGACAGACAGACAGACAGACAGACAGACAGACAGACAGACAGACAGACAGACAGACAGACAGACAGACAGACAGACAGACAGACAGACAGACAGACAGACAGACAGACAGACAGACAGACAGACAGACAGACAGACAGACAGACAGACAGACAGACAGACAGACAGACAGACAGACAGACAGACAGACAGACAGACAGACAGACAGACAGACAGACAGACAGACAGACAGACAGACAGACAGACAGACAGACAGACAGACAGACAGACAGACAGACAGACAGACAGACAGACAGACAGACAGACAGACAGACAGACAGACAGACAGACAGACAGACAGACAGACAGACAGACAGACAGACAGACAGACAGACAGACAGACAGACAGACAGACAGACAGACAGACAGACAGACAGACAGACAGACAGACAGACAGACAGACAGACAGACAGACAGACAGACAGACAGACAGACAGACAGACAGACAGACAGACAGACAGACAGACAGACAGACAGACAGACAGACAGACAGACAGACAGACAGACAGACAGACAGACAGACAGACAGACAGACAGACAGACAGACAGACAGACAGACAGACAGACAGACAGACAGACAGACAGACAGACAGACAGACAGACAGACAGACAGACAGACAGACAGACAGACAGACAGACAGACAGACAGACAGACAGACAGACAGACAGACAGACAGACAGACAGACAGACAGACAGACAGACAGACAGACAGACAGACAGACAGACAGACAGACAGACAGACAGACAGACAGACAGACAGACAGACAGACAGACAGACAGACAGACAGACAGACAGACAGACAGACAGACAGACAGACAGACAGACAGACAGACAGACAGACAGACAGACAGACAGACAGACAGACAGACAGACAGACAGACAGACAGACAGACAGACAGACAGACAGACAGACAGACAGACAGACAGACAGACAGACAGACAGACAGACAGACAGACAGACAGACAGACAGACAGACAGACAGACAGACAGACAGACAGACAGACAGACAGACAGACAGACAGACAGACAGACAGACAGACAGACAGACAGACAGACAGACAGACAGACAGACAGACAGACAGACAGACAGACAGACAGACAGACAGACAGACAGACAGACAGACAGACAGACAGACAGACAGACAGACAGACAGACAGACAGACAGACAGACAGACAGACAGACAGACAGACAGACAGACAGACAGACAGACAGACAGACAGACAGACAGACAGACAGACAGACAGACAGACAGACAGACAGACAGACAGACAGACAGACAGACAGACAGACAGACAGACAGACAGACAGACAGACAGACAGACAGACAGACAGACAGACAGACAGACAGACAGACAGACAGACAGACAGACAGACAGACAGACAGAATTCAATTCAATTCAATTCATTTATTAGTCAACGATTTACAGTGTACATATGGACATTGTCAAAATAGTAAAACTAATTAAAACGATTTCATTACAAAAAAAAAAACTTCACCAAAATTGAACATTGAACACGGCAAAAAAAATTGTCTTAGATCAAAGCAAACTGCTTTGAAGCAAAATAATTTGTGCATTCCTATTCACCAAGAGAATATTTCCTTGATATAGCACAAAAAATGTCCTGCCTTTTATTTTCATGTGAAACAGAAATTGTTTTATTATAAATTGGAACGGAATTATTACTTATATGAAGACAATTTGCTTTGTTACAAAATGGAGTATACTAAATCAAAACAATTAAAGAAGAAAAATAAGGTCTCATTTCAACATAAAACGCTGTGTTGAACCAAAAAAATGTTTTAATTCAAAACAAACTGCTCCAAAGTAAATCAATTTATTGAAGAAAAGAACGTGTTTTCGTTGTAGACAAAATTTTTTACCTTGAAGAAAATGCCTAATAAACATAACCACGTGGTTTTAATTCATTACACTTTTATGGGAATTGGTTTTTCTAAAAAAGATTTCCTTAAAACAAGATACAATAAGATAAAAAAATTAATTATACTAACATACCTAGTAGTGCGCTAAATATTTGATTGGCTCTAAGAAAAAATATAAATATATAAATATAGATTGTAAACACAATTCAACCCAATTTATTGCAATATTCTAAAATCCTAAAGACATACATTAACTAATATCATTAAAATAATCACCAACCGAATAGTAACACTTTTCTGTTAAAAAGCTTCTCAAATGTTTTTTAAATTTATACAGGCCCCGAACATCTTTAAGATATTTTGGGAGTTTGTTAAAAGCGTTTGCACAAAAACTATGTGGACTCTTTCTATAAAGCTCCAGATTAAAATTTGGAATGCTAATGTTATTCCTTGAACGAGTATTATAGTGGTGATGGTTGGACGTTGGAAATTTGTGAGAATACTCTCTACAAAAAACAATAGATTCATACAAAAGCACGCTGGGAACAGTTAATATATTATGATTCCTGAAAAGTGGCCTGCATGACTCTAAGGGATTGCAGCCGTACACACATCTAACCATGCGTTTTTGCATAACATAAACTCTGTTCAATTCTCCATTGAGCACTGACCCCAGAATATAATCATATATTTTATGTGCGAGAATGCCATAGCGTAATAAACATTTAAAAGTTGTTTTGGGCTTAGTAAGTTTTTTAAATTAAAGATGGCATACGAAGCTGATTTAAGTTTCGAGGTCACAAAGTCTACATGATTTAACCAGATCAATTTCTCATCAAGACGCAGTCCGAGAAAGATACATGACTCAAGTCTTTCTATTTCAATATTATTTAAATAAAGTTTAATATTTGGGATATTTTTCCTTTTATGAAAAGCAATAAAATGGGTTTTTGATGAATTCAGAAGAACTTTGTTTTTGATACACCAGCAAGAAAATGATTTGAGAACCTCGTTGCAAGCATCCTCCAACTCTTGCATGGTGTCTGCTGAAACGGTAATGGTGGAATCATCTGCTAACTGGAAGAGTTCGATGCTAGCATTATCCATTTCATGTATATGGTCTCCCAGATCATTGATAAAAAAGAGGAAAAGCAGAGGAGAAATTACGCTTCCCTGTGGAACCCCATATTTTACATTTAACTTAGAAGATATAGTGTTTCCCACTCTAACACAAATACTTCTCTCTGATAAAAAAGATCTAGTCCAACTGCTTAAACTTCCTCGAATTCCAATTGTCTGCATTTTTTGAAGTAAAAAGTTACTATCTACACAATCAAATGCTCTCGTTAAGTCAAAGAAGAGGGCGACTGTATATCGATTATCATCTAATGAGCTATAAATAGACTGAAGAAAATCAAAGGCGGCAGTGGTTGTTGAGCGGCCACTTCGAAAGCCATGCTGATTTGGGGAAAGCAACGAATATTTTTGTATGAAGGAATTAAGCTTATTAACAACAACTCTCTCAAATAATTTAGATATAGATGAAAGTCCCGTTATTGATCTGTAGTTACTAACAGTTTCTGGATCTCCCTTTTTGTACAGCGGGATAACATAACCTAATTTTAGTTTTCTGGGAAAGCAACCTGAAGTAATAGACATATTAAGAATGTGACATAAAGGAGTTTTAATATAATCCCAGATCTTTTCAAGAACGAGCACGGGAACATCATAATTACTACAGCTTGCTTTTTTGTTCTTTAATTGCTTTAATGCCTCAAGCATTTCGTGTTCAGTTATCGTATCTATAAAGATTCTGTGTGAATTATTTTGTATTGGCAGAGTGCATTCATCGAGATTAGTTTTTGCAAAGTTTTTGTCTAGCATTGTTTCAATACTTGTGACAAAGTAGTTGCAAAAGTAGTTGGCAATGTCATTTGCATCCTCTATAACAACTTGACCGGTATTAAGTGAAATTTGAGAAGTTTTCTGTTTCAAACGACCCAAATTACTATTAACTACCTGCCAGACAGCTTTATTACAGTTTTCAGAATTTGTTATTTTTTGTTGGATATTTTCTTTTTTTGCAGACAGACAGGCAGGCAGGCAGACAGACAGACAGACAGACAGACAGACAGACAGACAGACAGACAGACAGACAGACAGACAGACAGACAGACAGACAGACAGACAGACAGACAGACAGACAGACAGACAGACAGACAGTGGTCTGTCCATGTAGTTATGGTCTCCAATTTCTTAATTATGATCAAAAACTCTTTCCCAAAACTTTTACCATCTTCACTGGAGATAGATTTGTGGTGAATAAACACTTTATTTTTATACTGTATTCTTATCGTTGTGAAAACTCTTTTTGTTTTGTTAATTTTTGGTGTAATGTCTATAGCTAGTAACTGACTGAAGGAGTCCTAGAACTTTTCGGCAATATTCACAATTTAAATCTTCAAAAGGTGGAAATTTTATTCCTGATTCTAACACCATACCGAAAATCCATCCTACCGACTGCGACAAATGTAACGCCGCGGTTAGGGGTGCTTTAGTCGAGCGGTATATTTATACAACTTGTCCCTTTCCACGATTACATTAAATTTATTTGGAGGTAGGCGTCCTAGTTGCACATAGCTATGATTAAAGCCAGTTGTTGTTATTGACTTTTGGTTGTTATTAAATTAGACACCAATTGTTATAAAAAATACGTTATATTTAAAGTCTAAAATTATTAATACAAAATCGTAGATCCAAAGTCTACCATGGTCCTAACATTCAAATTAATTACGAAAATGCGCTAAAATTAACATTAGCCAATACCTTAGAGTCTATCTACGAACAAAGCTGATTGGTTTTATTACAATTTTTCCGTCACAAAATTGTCTTCGCAAATTAAAATGATAGAGTCTAAAAAAACGTTGTAGAACATAATATTGTGAAATTAACTCAATGGTAACACATACATAATAAGTCCGTAAACATATCAGTAAAGTTATGCCAATAGTCTAAATCTCGTTAAATACTAAATGCACTATCAAAAGTTCAAAATCATTCTTCATCTTTTCATCTTTACTATAATTACTAATCCTTATTTACGTATAAAAGTCTAATAATTTAATTGTCTACAGCAATTAAATAAACGGTATATTTTCTTTTTAAATCAATGTTCAACTAGTTTAAAACGTAATATTTGCCTTTTAAATCAATGTTCAAATACATTTAACTTACTTTCTGTCATCGAATCACTAAAATATATTTTTTATTCTAGAGGAAAAACTCTAGATTTTCTTGAAGACTACATTTTTATATAAAATGGTTAACTCAACTTTTACTAATTCACTTTAATTTTAACTGTTTACTATTTTTCACTTTTGGCTGCAACTTTAACACTGGTACTTTAATAATGCCCGGATATAATTCAAGAAATCGAATTTATAGGCGATCCCCTCTTGTCTATCCCACAAATTTTTATGACGAAACAGGTCAATGTGTTTTGATCGAGCCAGTGTTTCTGAATATAGCCCTAATTAATGAATACAATAGAGTCGTGTATTCATTGCTCCCTAATATAAACAATTTCCTAAAGCGTGGACAAAACAGGTAAAAATGGGATTTTTGTCAACCTCTTTTGTGGCTCATTTAATTAATTTCATTTGTAATTTTGCGATCGATCGAATCAACAGTGCTCTCCAGTGAAAATAAGTGTTAGGGTTTTAGTTCAGCTGGCTTCATGTGAGTCTCAATCATTTTATTTTAACTCTTGTTTTTTATTTTTGGTTTAAATGTTACTTGTTTATCGACTGGTCTCTCAGTATTTGTTTTTATTATTTTTAATTTTTGGTTTTTATTATTTTATTTTAAAAATAATATATTTTTATTGTTGTGATTTTTTCACATTCTTGCTTCGATAATACTTGTATATTTTCTGCCAGTTTTAGAATATGTTTTTAATATTTTCAATTTAGGTTTAAATTAATATTTTTCTTTTCCTTAAAAAAAAATTAATTTTATTTTTTTTTTACATTATTTTTTTTTAATTTGAACTTTAAAGAAAAAAAAATATCTAATTTATTTATTTTTTTACTTATTTATTTTTCATCGTGTTAAATATTATTATCAACTAAACGGAGATCTTGAAACTTCTCATATTTTTGATAAAATATTTTTATATTTTATTAAATAAACCCCGACCTTACACTTGTCACTTGTCACCTGTCAACTGTCAACTATCAATTGTCAAGCAACGAATATTTTTGTATGAAGGAATTAAGCTTATTAACAACAACTCTCTCAAATAATTTAGATATAGATGAAAGTCCCGTTATTGATCTGTAGTTACTAACAGTTTCTGGATCTCCCTTTTTGTACAGCGGGATAACATAACCTAATTTTAGTTTTCTGGGAAAGCAACCTGAAGTAATAGACATATTAAGAATGTGACATAAAGGAGTTTTAATATAATCCCAGATCTTTTCAAGAACGAGCACGGGAACATCATAATTACTACAGCTTGCTTTTTTGTTCTTTAATTGCTTTAATGCCTCAAGCATTTCGTGTTCAGTTATCGTATCTATAAAGATTCTGTGTGAATTATTTTGTATTGGCAGAGTGCATTCATCGAGATTAGTTTTTGCAAAGTTTTTGTCTAGCATTGTTTCAATACTTGTGACAAAGTAGTTGCAAAAGTAGTTGGCAATGTCATTTGCATCCTCTATAACAACTTGACCGGTATTAAGTGAAATTTGAGAAGTTTTCTGTTTCAAACGACCCAAATTACTATTAACTACCTGCCAGACAGCTTTATTACAGTTTTCAGAATTTGTTATTTTTTGTTGGATATTTTCTTTTTTTGCAGACAGACAGACAGACAGACAGACAGACAGACAGACAGACAGACAGACAGACAGACAGACAGACAGACAGACAGACAGACAGACAGACAGACAGACAGACAGACAGACAGACAGACAGACAGACAGACAGACAGACAGACAGACAGACAGACAGACAGACAGACAGACAGACAGACAGACAGACAGACAGACAGACAGACAGACAGACAGACAGACAGACAGACAGACAGACAGACAGACAGACAGACAGACAGACAGACAGACAGACAGACAGACAGACAGACAGACAGACAGACAGACAGACAGACAGACAGACAGACAGACAGACAGACAGACAGACAGACAGACAGACAGACAGACAGACAGACAGACAGACAGACAGACAGACAGACAGACAGACAGACAGACAGACAGACAGACAGACAGACAGACAGACAGACAGACAGACAGACAGACAGACAGACAGACAGACAGACAGACAGACAGACAGACAGACAGACAGACAGACAGACAGACAGACAGACAGACAGACAGACAGACAGACAGACAGACAGACAGACAGACAGACAGACAGACAGACAGACAGACAGACAGACAGACAGACAGACAGACAGACAGACAGACAGACAGACAGACAGACAGACAGACAGACAGACAGACAGACAGACAGACAGACAGACAGACAGACAGACAGACAGACAGACAGACAGACAGACAGACAGACAGACAGACAGACAGACAGACAGACAGACAGACAGACAGACAGACAGACAGACAGACAGACAGACAGACAGACAGACAGACAGACAGACAGACAGACAGACAGACAGACAGACAGACAGACAGACAGACAGACAGACAGACAGACAGACAGACAGACAGACAGACAGACAGACAGACAGACAGACAGACAGACAGACAGACAGACAGACAGACAGACAGACAGACAGACAGACAGACAGACAGACAGACAGACAGACAGACAGACAGACAGACAGACAGACAGACAGACAGACAGACAGACAGACAGACAGACAGACAGACAGACAGACAGACAGACAGACAGACAGACAGACAGACAGACAGACAGACAGACAGACAGACAGACAGACAGACAGACAGACAGACAGACAGACAGACAGACAGACAGACAGACAGACAGACAGACAGACAGACAGACAGACAGACAGACAGACAGACAGACAGACAGACAGACAGACAGACAGACAGACAGACAGACAGACAGACAGACAGACAGACAGACAGACAGACAGACAGACAGACAGACAGACAGACAGACAGACAGACAGACAGACAGACAGACAGACAGACAGACAGACAGACAGACAGACAGACAGACAGACAGACAGACAGACAGACAGACAGACAGACAGACAGACAGACAGACAGACAGACAGACAGACAGACAGACAGACAGACAGACAGACAGACAGACAGACAGACAGACAGACAGACAGACAGACAGACAGACAGACAGACAGACAGACAGACAGACAGACAGACAGACAGACAGACAGACAGACAGACAGACAGACAGACAGACAGACAGACAGACAGACAGACAGACAGACAGACAGACAGACAGACAGACAGACAGACAGACAGACAGACAGACAGACAGACAGACAGACAGACAGACAGACAGACAGACAGACAGACAGACAGACAGACAGACAGACAGACAGACAGACAGACAGACAGACAGACAGACAGACAGACAGACAGACAGACAGACAGACAGACAGACAGACAGACAGACAGACAGACAGACAGACAGACAGACAGACAGACAGACAGACAGACAGACAGACAGACAGACAGACAGACAGACAGACAGACAGACAGACAGACAGACAGACAGACAGACAGACAGACAGACAGACAGACAGACAGACAGACAGACAGACAGACAGACAGACAGACAGACAGACAGACAGACAGACAGACAGACAGACAGACAGACAGACAGACAGACAGACAGACAGACAGACAGACAGACAGACAGACAGACAGACAGACAGACAGACAGACAGACAGACAGACAGACAGACAGACAGACAGACAGACAGACAGACAGACAGACAGACAGACAGACAGACAGACAGACAGACAGACAGACAGACAGACAGACAGACAGACAGACAGACAGACAGACAGACAGACAGACAGACAGACAGACAGACAGACAGACAGACAGACAGACAGACAGACAGACAGACAGACAGACAGACAGACAGACAGACAGACAGACAGACAGACAGACAGACAGACAGACAGACAGACAGACAGACAGACAGACAGACAGACAGACAGACAGACAGACAGACAGACAGACAGACAGACAGACAGACAGACAGACAGACAGACAGACAGACAGACAGACAGACAGACAGACAGACAGACAGACAGACAGACAGACAGACAGACAGACAGACAGACAGACAGACAGACAGACAGACAGACAGACAGACAGACAGACAGACAGACAGACAGACAGACAGACAGACAGACAGACAGACAGACAGACAGACAGACAGACAGACAGACAGACAGACAGACAGACAGACAGACAGACAGACAGACAGACAGACAGACAGACAGACAGACAGACAGACAGACAGACAGACAGACAGACAGACAGACAGACAGACAGACAGACAGACAGACAGACAGACAGACAGACAGACAGACAGACAGACAGACAGACAGACAGACAGACAGACAGACAGACAGACAGACAGACAGACAGACAGACAGACAGACAGACAGACAGACAGACAGACAGACAGACAGACAGACAGACAGACAGACAGACAGACAGACAGACAGACAGACAGACAGACAGACAGACAGACAGACAGACAGACAGACAGACAGACAGACAGACAGACAGACAGACAGACAGACAGACAGACAGACAGACAGACAGACAGACAGACAGACAGACAGACAGACAGACAGACAGACAGACAGACAGACAGACAGACAGACAGACAGACAGACAGACAGACAGACAGACAGACAGACAGACAGACAGACAGACAGACAGACAGACAGACAGACAGACAGACAGACAGACAGACAGACAGACAGACAGACAGACAGACAGACAGACAGACAGACAGACAGACAGACAGACAGACAGACAGACAGACAGACAGACAGACAGACAGACAGACAGACAGACAGACAGACAGACAGACAGACAGACAGACAGACAGACAGACAGACAGACAGACAGACAGACAGACAGACAGACAGACAGACAGACAGACAGACAGACAGACAGACAGACAGACAGACAGACAGACAGACAGACAGACAGACAGACAGACAGACAGACAGACAGACAGACAGACAGACAGACAGACAGACAGACAGACAGACAGACAGACAGACAGACAGACAGACAGACAGACAGACAGACAGACAGACAGACAGACAGACAGACAGACAGACAGACAGACAGACAGACAGACAGACAGACAGACAGACAGACAGACAGACAGACAGACAGACAGACAGACAGACAGACAGACAGACAGACAGACAGACAGACAGACAGACAGACAGACAGACAGACAGACAGACAGACAGACAGACAGACAGACAGACAGACAGACAGACAGACAGACAGACAGACAGACAGACAGACAGACAGACAGACAGACAGACAGACAGACAGACAGACAGACAGACAGACAGACAGACAGACAGACAGACAGACAGACAGACAGACAGACAGACAGACAGACAGACAGACAGACAGACAGACAGACAGACAGACAGACAGACAGACAGACAGACAGACAGACAGACAGACAGACAGACAGACAGACAGACAGACAGACAGACAGACAGACAGACAGACAGACAGACAGACAGACAGACAGACAGACAGACAGACAGACAGACAGACAGACAGACAGACAGACAGACAGACAGACAGACAGACAGACAGACAGACAGACAGACAGACAGACAGACAGACAGACAGACAGACAGACAGACAGACAGACAGACAGACAGACAGACAGACAGACAGACAGACAGACAGACAGACAGACAGACAGACAGACAGACAGACAGACAGACAGACAGACAGACAGACAGACAGACAGACAGACAGACAGACAGACAGACAGACAGACAGACAGACAGACAGACAGACAGACAGACAGACAGACAGACAGACAGACAGACAGACAGACAGACAGACAGACAGACAGACAGACAGACAGACAGACAGACAGACAGACAGACAGACAGACAGACAGACAGACAGACAGACAGACAGACAGACAGACAGACAGACAGACAGACAGACAGACAGACAGACAGACAGACAGACAGACAGACAGACAGACAGACAGACAGACAGACAGACAGACAGACAGACAGACAGACAGACAGACAGACAGACAGACAGACAGACAGACAGACAGACAGACAGACAGACAGACAGACAGACAGACAGACAGACAGACAGACAGACAGACAGACAGACAGACAGACAGACAGACAGACAGACAGACAGACAGACAGACAGACAGACAGACAGACAGACAGACAGACAGACAGACAGACAGACAGACAGACAGACAGACAGACAGACAGACAGACAGACAGACAGACAGACAGACAGACAGACAGACAGACAGACAGACAGACAGACAGACAGACAGACAGACAGACAGACAGACAGACAGACAGACAGACAGACAGACAGACAGACAGACAGACAGACAGACAGACAGACAGACAGACAGACAGACAGACAGACAGACAGACAGACAGACAGACAGACAGACAGACAGACAGACAGACAGACAGACAGACAGACAGACAGACAGACAGACAGACAGACAGACAGACAGACAGACAGACAGACAGACAGACAGACAGACAGACAGACAGACAGACAGACAGACAGACAGACAGACAGACAGACAGACAGACAGACAGACAGACAGACAGACAGACAGACAGACAGACAGACAGACAGACAGACAGACAGACAGACAGACAGACAGACAGACAGACAGACAGACAGACAGACAGACAGACAGACAGACAGACAGACAGACAGACAGACAGACAGACAGACAGACAGACAGACAGACAGACAGACAGACAGACAGACAGACAGACAGACAGACAGACAGACAGACAGACAGACAGACAGACAGACAGACAGACAGACAGACAGACAGACAGACAGACAGACAGACAGACAGACAGACAGACAGACAGACAGACAGACAGACAGACAGACAGACAGACAGACAGACAGACAGACAGACAGACAGACAGACAGACAGACAGACAGACAGACAGACAGACAGACAGACAGACAGACAGACAGACAGACAGACAGACAGACAGACAGACAGACAGACAGACAGACAGACAGACAGACAGACAGACAGACAGACAGACAGACAGACAGACAGACAGACAGACAGACAGACAGACAGACAGACAGACAGACAGACAGACAGACAGACAGACAGACAGACAGACAGACAGACAGACAGACAGACAGACAGACAGACAGACAGACAGACAGACAGACAGACAGACAGACAGACAGACAGACAGACAGACAGACAGACAGACAGACAGACAGACAGACAGACAGACAGACAGACAGACAGACAGACAGACAGACAGACAGACAGACAGACAGACAGACAGACAGACAGACAGACAGACAGACAGACAGACAGACAGACAGACAGACAGACAGACAGACAGACAGACAGACAGACAGACAGACAGACAGACAGACAGACAGACAGACAGACAGACAGACAGACAGACAGACAGACAGACAGACAGACAGACAGACAGACAGACAGACAGACAGACAGACAGACAGACAGACAGACAGACAGACAGACAGACAGACAGACAGACAGACAGACAGACAGACAGACAGACAGACAGACAGACAGACAGACAGACAGACAGACAGACAGACAGACAGACAGACAGACAGACAGACAGACAGACAGACAGACAGACAGACAGACAGACAGACAGACAGACAGACAGACAGACAGACAGACAGACAGACAGACAGACAGACAGACAGACAGACAGACAGACAGACAGACAGACAGACAGACAGACAGACAGACAGACAGACAGACAGACAGACAGACAGACAGACAGACAGACAGACAGACAGACAGACAGACAGACAGACAGACAGACAGACAGACAGACAGACAGACAGACAGACAGACAGACAGACAGACAGACAGACAGACAGACAGACAGACAGACAGACAGACAGACAGACAGACAGACAGACAGACAGACAGACAGACAGACAGACAGACAGACAGACAGACAGACAGACAGACAGACAGACAGACAGACAGACAGACAGACAGACAGACAGACAGACAGACAGACAGACAGACAGACAGACAGACAGACAGACAGACAGACAGACAGACAGACAGACAGACAGACAGACAGACAGACAGACAGACAGACAGACAGACAGACAGACAGACAGACAGACAGACAGACAGACAGACAGACAGACAGACAGACAGACAGACAGACAGACAGACAGACAGACAGACAGACAGACAGACAGACAGACAGACAGACAGACAGACAGACAGACAGACAGACAGACAGACAGACAGACAGACAGACAGACAGACAGACAGACAGACAGACAGACAGACAGACAGACAGACAGACAGACAGACAGACAGACAGACAGACAGACAGACAGACAGACAGACAGACAGACAGACAGACAGACAGACAGACAGACAGACAGACAGACAGACAGACAGACAGACAGACAGACAGACAGACAGACAGACAGACAGACAGACAGACAGACAGACAGACAGACAGACAGACAGACAGACAGACAGACAGACAGACAGACAGACAGACAGACAGACAGACAGACAGACAGACAGACAGACAGACAGACAGACAGACAGACAGACAGACAGACAGACAGACAGACAGACAGACAGACAGACAGACAGACAGACAGACAGACAGACAGACAGACAGACAGACAGACAGACAGACAGACAGACAGACAGACAGACAGACAGACAGACAGACAGACAGACAGACAGACAGACAGACAGACAGACAGACAGACAGACAGACAGACAGACAGACAGACAGACAGACAGACAGACAGACAGACAGACAGACAGACAGACAGACAGACAGACAGACAGACAGACAGACAGACAGACAGACAGACAGACAGACAGACAGACAGACAGACAGACAGACAGACAGACAGACAGACAGACAGACAGACAGACAGACAGACAGACAGACAGACAGACAGACAGACAGACAGACAGACAGACAGACAGACAGACAGACAGACAGACAGACAGACAGACAGACAGACAGACAGACAGACAGACAGACAGACAGACAGACAGACAGACAGACAGACAGACAGACAGACAGACAGACAGACAGACAGACAGACAGACAGACAGACAGACAGACAGACAGACAGACAGACAGACAGACAGACAGACAGACAGACAGACAGACAGACAGACAGACAGACAGACAGACAGACAGACAGACAGACAGACAGACAGACAGACAGACAGACAGACAGACAGACAGACAGACAGACAGACAGACAGACAGACAGACAGACAGACAGACAGACAGACAGACAGACAGACAGACAGACAGACAGACAGACAGACAGACAGACAGACAGACAGACAGACAGACAGACAGACAGACAGACAGACAGACAGACAGACAGACAGACAGACAGACAGACAGACAGACAGACAGACAGACAGACAGACAGACAGACAGACAGACAGACAGACAGACAGACAGACAGACAGACAGACAGACAGACAGACAGACAGACAGACAGACAGACAGACAGACAGACAGACAGACAGACAGACAGACAGACAGACAGACAGACAGACAGACAGACAGACAGACAGACAGACAGACAGACAGACAGAATTCAATTCAATTCAATTCATTTATTAGTCAGCGATTTACAGTGTAAATATGGACATTGTCAAAATAGTAAAACTAATTAAAACGATTTCATTACAAAAAAAAAAAACTTCACCAAAATTGAACATTGAACACGGCAAAAAAAATTGTCTTAGATCAAAGCAAACTGCTTTGAAGCAAAATAATTTGTGCATTCCTATTCACCAAGAGAATATTTCCTTGATATAGCACAAAAAATGTCCTGCCTTTTATTTTCATGTGAAACAGAAATTGTTTTATTATAAATTGGAACGGAATTATTACTTATATGAAGACAATTTGCTTTGTTACAAAATGGAGTATACTAAATCAAAACAATTAAAGAAGAAAAATAAGGTCTCATTTCAACATAAAACGCTGTGTTGAACCAAAAAAATGTTTTAATTTAAAACAAACTGCTCCAAAG
>OY755040.1:70909194-70916694 GCA_963576565.1 Aspidapion aeneum | reverse complement strand
TGTGGACTCTTTCTATAAAGCTCCAGATTAAAATTTGGAATGCTAATGTTATTCCTTGAACGAGTATTATAGTGGTGATGGTTGGACGTTGGAAATTTGTGAGAATACTCTCTACAAAAAACAATAGATTCATACAAAAGCACGCTGGGAACAGTTAATATATTATGATTCCTGAAAAGTGGCCTGCATGACTCTAAGGGATTGCAGCCGTACACACATCTAACCATGCGTTTTTGCATAACATAAACTCTGTTCAATTCTCCATTGAGCACTGACCCCAGAATATAATCATATATTTTATGTGCGAGAATGCCATAGCGTAATAAACATTTAAAAGTTGTTTTGGGCTTAGTAAGTTTTTTAAATTAAAGATGGCATACGAAGCTGATTTAAGTTTCGAGGTCACAAAGTCTACATGATTTAACCAGATCAATTTCTCATCAAGACGCAGTCCGAGAAAGATACATGACTCAAGTCTTTCTATTTCAATATTATTTAAATAAAGTTTAATATTTGGGATATTTTTCCTTTTATGAAAAGCAATAAAATGGGTTTTTGATGAATTCAGAAGAACTTTGTTTTTGATACACCAGCAAGAAAATGATTTGAGAACCTCGTTGCAAGCATCCTCCAACTCTTGCATGGTGTCTGCTGAAACGGTAATGGTGGAATCATCTGCTAACTGGAAGAGTTCGATGCTAGCATTATCCATTTCATGTATATGGTCTCCCAGATCATTGATAAAAAAGAGGAAAAGCAGAGGAGAAATTACGCTTCCCTGTGGAACCCCATATTTTACATTTAACTTAGAAGATATAGTGTTTCCCACTCTAACACAAATACTTCTCTCTGATAAAAAAGATCTAGTCCAACTGCTTAAACTTCCTCGAATTCCAATTGTCTGCATTTTTTGAAGTAAAAAGTTACTATCTACACAATCAAATGCTCTCGTTAAGTCAAAGAAGAGGGCGACTGTATATCGATTATCATCTAATGAGCTATAAATAGACTGAAGAAAATCAAAGGCGGCAGTGGTTGTTGAGCGGCCACTTCGAAAGCCATGCTGATTTGGGGAAAGCAACGAATATTTTTGTATGAAGGAATTAAGCTTATTAACAACAACTCTCTCAAATAATTTAGATATAGATGAAAGTCCCGTTATTGATCTGTAGTTACTAACAGTTTCTGGATCTCCCTTTTTGTACAGCGGGATAACATAACCTAATTTTAGTTTTCTGGGAAAGCAACCTGAAGTAATAGACATATTAAGAATGTGACATAAAGGAGTTTTAATATAATCCCAGATCTTTTCAAGAACGAGCACGGGAACATCATAATTACTACAGCTTGCTTTTTTGTTCTTTAATTGCTTTAATGCCTCAAGCATTTCGTGTTCAGTTATCGTATCTATAAAGATTCTGTGTGAATTATTTTGTATTGGCAGAGTGCATTCATCGAGATTAGTTTTTGCAAAGTTTTTGTCTAGCATTGTTTCAATACTTGTGACAAAGTAGTTGCAAAAGTAGTTGGCAATGTCATTTGCATCCTCTATAACAACTTGACCGGTATTAAGTGAAATTTGAGAAGTTTTCTGTTTCAAACGACCCAAATTACTATTAACTACCTGCCAGACAGCTTTATTACAGTTTTCAGAATTTGTTATTTTTTGTTGGATATTTTCTTTTTTTGCAGACAGACAGGCAGGCAGGCAGACAGACAGACAGACAGACAGACAGACAGACAGACAGACAGACAGACAGACAGACAGTGTTATATTTTATAATGAACTATATCTATATGGGGTTCATCTTGCCAAATAATGAAATAAAAAAAAAAAAAGGTTTTAACTTCAATAAATTTTATTTCACAGGAAGAATTTTCCGTGACAATATTCTTCTACAGTTTTATATTTTCACTTATTTTAAACCTCTTTTAAAAATATTCTATTTATCCCTAATATGCGCCTATTTGGCTTTTAAACCACTTTTAAAAATATTCTTTATATTCCCAATATGCGCATATTTACTAGCTAAACCTAAACCTAGAGTCGAATAAGCCTTAATTAAAATGGATCTTACTTGAAAAATTAATAACCACAGTCCAGTCAAACTTTTTTTTTATCTGTACATCCAAATTTTTCCAACTATTTGTCAAGTCTCTAACTCTGATTAGAATCCTTATTCGTTGAAATTCATACTTCTGAGCATAGTTCTAATTCGTCACAATTCTTAACTTGGGATTAATTCTAATTCGTCAGAATTCTTAATTCTGTTTATAATTGTGATACGTGAAGATTCCCTCCAGAATTCTTTTGGAGACCTAAAAGAAAAACAGGTTTTTGGAACACACCTTAAGGCAACTAGGCAGAGGACTAAATGATTGGGTAATTGATTACTTCTAATTAATAATAAAAAAACGAAAATTAAATAATTCAACTGATAAATTACTAAAATTAATGAAAATTTACTATAGTTATGCTTTAGTAATTTAATGTTCAAATTTGTCAAATAAATGGCCATTTACTATGACAATCTGAACAGCCCAACTGTCAATTAGTTAATATCATTACTATTATTATTATTTTACCTACAAACGATTGATAAAGAAAAATAGAGATTTTGACTAGCGTGAACGCCCCTTAACATATAACGAAAATTAATAATCAAAAGTGACTACCATTTAATCCTATATATATATTTTTTCCTAAAACAAGAAGCAATAAGCTGTTTAAAGAAAAATTGGCCAAACTGAGTCGTAATTAGCTTATAGAAAATCAAAATTTATGAAGCAAATTAGGAAATATGGACTTACCAATTTAGGTCGGGCTGCGAATCACAAAAAGAAAACTTCTTTTAAACACAAAACCCAGTTTTAAATATCCCTCTGGGATCGTTTTACTGACGTAAAAATAACTTAGCTTTTGGTTTAAAATATATAAAAAATCTTTTAGAGATTTGCTTCCTGCGCTTCTCACAGCATGGAAGTTCGTAAAAATGTCCCTCCTACAGGGTTTCTATTCTCCTTTATAGGTTCGCATCCCCCCCCAAAAGTGATCCATAAATCCATAAAATTCGCGAATTTTCGAGATTTTTAAAGAAATGAAAAACAGAGACAACAAGATAAAAACTAATGAGAAATAAGGATCGGAACACTCTTCCAGAAAGTGTGTTTCCGGTTGCCATCTTTATTTCCAATCCAAGAATTAATCAAAATTCACACCTAAAGTTAACACTCTTAGAGCACACATGTGTAAGAAAAGGACAAAGAAACTAAAGCCGTACAAGTGGTCAATTTTGGAGCCTTCGAAATTGCGTACCATGTTTCAGAAAAATTACCATATTGCCATGTCTTAAACAAAGTGTTTCCATTTCAGGAAAAGTACTCTTGAAAATAAAAAAATGAAAGGGTCTTGACTAAAATCAGTTAATTGGGACTCTATTCAGTCCAAATAATTATTTAGACACTTAATTAGTATACTTGATTGTGCAAGAATAAATTAGGAGTTCCGAAAGGTGCTAGGAAATTCACGACGACCAGAGCGGCAACGCCGCATTTATCGCGATTGTTTTCACAGGCACAAAAGACGGTACGATTTTTAGTGTAATGTTTTGATTTTGAACTCGCGACAATAAGTTATTCGAAATAATTATTACTAAATAATACGTTAAATGTTTCCTGATCAAAGAAATGAATTAAGTGTTTTGTGGAACTAACCTAGGAATAAAAGAAGAATAAAACAATAGATGGAACAGAGCATTGAAAGTCAGGTAGGTAAACAATAGTAAAATAGATAAATCTAGGTACTATAACTATTCTATCTTTATGTTTTAGTCTATGAAATAGCCGTGGACTGACGTAATGCTTATAGATAAAATAGCTAACTCCTAGGAAATGTCGTAGATCACTGCGAAAAAGAGTAGACAAAATTATAGACAAATGGGCTAGGAAATAGATGAACTAGACTACTGAATATAAATATTGACGATGCAATACAAATAATATATGACGGATATGGCGTTTTGTAAAGAGAAATCAGGTAGGTCCAAATTGGTAAGTAGAAAATAGACAAATAGATAAATTACCTACTTTGGTCTATTTTAGGCTAACCAAAGCTACCACAGACATGAAAATTTGTACGTCTATAAACGATGGGATGAAGAAGATAATACAACCACAACGAAGTTTGAGATGTTTACAGAAAGGCAATTATAACTTAATTTTGATGTGTCACTAGACAAATAGAAAAACTAGACAACCAGAGAAGATTATGTATGGTTGAATAGAAAATGGTTAAGAAGCAAGAGATCTTATGAAGGTATCTCCAATGACATAAATAGAAAATAGGTAAATATATTAATTACTTGCTTTTATCTATTTTAGATAAGGAGAAAATAGTCAGAGGTACAAGCGTTAGATAATGGTTGAAAGATGACATGTAGAAGATAAAGCAATTAAAAACAAATCCAAAGCACCATCATGGAATCAGAAAGGCAATGAACTAATGCCAAATAGGTACTGAGGGTCAAACAACATGCTTAAGTGTTAAATTTAAGTATTTGATATTTTGTTTTTTTAGTTCTTATTTTGAGTCTCAAAAACAATAAATAAATATTTTATTTTGGCTAATTGATTACTTTAATTAAATACAAATAACAACTAAATAAATGTTGGCTCTAAACTTTTTAATATTTGGCGTACGTGCTAGTCAAATTTATTATGAATTGATGAATAAATTAATTATAGCATATACTTTAATTTTTACAGTTAACAACAAAGAAAAAGAATACCATTAGTCTCTGCAAACTAGTTTTACCTTAGTATTCCAAAAACATGTCTTTCAGTTCCAGCAGGACTCTCTCCCTGTTTCCGTTCTTCCTGCAGTTTGGCTTTACCAGTTATCAGGTAGTTTCTATTAACTTATTATATTAGATGTACAAAACGCATACTGGTTAATGACTTCAGCCTAACTCTTCAGTAAGTTTAATTTTAGGGCAAAAGGGATGAAAGACGTATACAAGGGGAGGTTTTTAAATATTTAACTGAAAGCATTAAAAATTACTATTATTTTTTCCCTTTTTGGTGAATAGGCTCTTTTCACATCAACCTCATTGTTACGTGGCAAATCTTGCCCGTAACAACACCACCCCTTCTTAGGCAAAGTTTCGAAGAAACTTTTAAATCCCGATTTCCCAAGAACGCTAACAGAGAACCTGCTTTCAACTTAAGACAAATTGTATGAGAATCCTCAGCGAGGCATTTTACTTTTCCTGCTGATTTGAAGCTATCATAAGGCTTAGCCATCACGGGGACTAAGTCCTGAGCGATGAGACAGGCCTTTAGACAATTGTCACGTCAATCAAGTTTTCGGCCAAGATTGACAAAGCAACAATCCAACTCTGCTATCAACAACGCATGATAGGTAAACAATTTTAAAACTACGAGAATCCTCAGTAGACACCTTAATTTCTCCTACTGATTTGAAGCTATCATAAGGATTAGCCATCACGGGGACTAAGTCCTGAGCGATGAGACAGGCCTTTAGACAATTGTCACGTCAATCAAGTTTTCGGCCAAGATTGACAAAGCAACAATCCAACTCTGCCATCAACAACGCATGATAGGTAAACAATTTTAAAACTACAAGAATCCTCAGTAGACACCTTAATTTCTCCTACTGATTTGAAGCTATCATAAGGATTAGCCATCACGGGGACTAAGTCCTGAGCGATGAGACAGGCCTTTAGACAATTGTCACGTCAATCAAGTTTTCGGCCAAGATTGACAAAGCAACAATCCAACTCTGCCATCAACAACGCATGATAGGTAAACAATTTTAAAACTACAAGAATCCTCAGTAGACACCTTAATTTCTCCTACTGATTTGAAGCTATCATAAGGATTAGCCATCACGGGGACTAAGTCCTGAGCGATGAGACAGGCCTTTAGACAATTGTCACGTCAATCAAGTTTTCGGCCAAGATTGACAAAGCAACAATCCAACTCTGCTATCAACAACGCATGATAGGTAAACAATTTTAAAACTACAAGAATCCTCAGTAGACACCTTAATTTTCTTCTACTGATTTGAAATGGTTTGCACACACGACATGGAAAGAGATAGACAAGGTAGAACACAGAACAGGTAGCCTGGTAAACCCTGAATCTGTGGAGTGATAAGGTCACTGAGGGGTAGTAGGGACTTACTCCTACGCCCGACCATCATGAACAGATGTGTGGTCGTCCTTGGACTCCGGTCACAAGTTTCTCGCTAAAACCTGTCACTAGTCCACATCACCTGAGCTATCCGGCCCAAGTGTGACCTGAACAAAATACTCGTAAGGTTAACGGACATTGTAACCTTACGAGGGCCTGTTAGAGGGACTTAGTTAACCCCCATCCTAGGAACCATGGAGCGGTGGTATTCTTTTACCTACTGAACGAGGTCAGCAGGGGCCCCCAGCTGCAGAGCCGACGCAACCGCGCTTAGACCAGGTTAAAGAACTAAGACAAAAGAAGCGACAACCGAGAAAAATAAATTAAGCAACAAAAGAAAATCGAGGAAAATGGATCGTTCGCCACCGTTAGACGTCATCTTCGTCATCAGGAGGATGTGCTTTTAGGTCCTGCGCATGCCAAACTCCAACACTACGTCCAGACATATCAGACAGCTCAAAATTCCAAGGGTTGTGAACCTTAGAAATGACATAAGGACCCGTATACTTCGGCAAAAATTTGGACGTAATCTGTCGAGCGGCATCTGAGTGAGCAAAGTTTCTTTTCCATACCTGCTGATGAAGCTGGAAACGATCTGAACGTCTTCGAAGATTGTACCGAACTTTCGTTTTCTCATAGTTAAGCGTTAGTCGTTTTTGAACGTCCTCAAACAGCTTTTGTAATGCTTCCGCCTTTTCCGGAGGAGATGCAAGGGTAGAATCATTAGAAAAAGGAAATTCATGTTTGGCCAAATGAACCTCATGTCCAAATACAATAAAATTTGGAGAAAAACCTGTTACACTGTGCTTAGCGGACCGGATAGCGAAAGCTAATTTACCCAAGTACTTATCCCAGTGTTTATGATCCTTGGAAACATAACCGCTCAGCATGGTTTTAAGGACTCGATGAGATCGTTCGACCGGATTTGCCTGAGGATGATAATTAGAAATATACTTAATCTGAGTGCCATATTGGGTAACTGCGTTCTTAAAAATACTGCTTTTAAACTGCGTTCCATTATCGACTATGACCACATCCGGTGCACCGTACACGTGTATTACATAATCTTCCATCCAACGAGTTAGAGAAAGAGCTGTTGCATTACGAAGAGGAAAGAACAAAACGAACTTGGAAAAACAATCCTGTACCGAGAAGACATATTTATAACCTTGAGTAGAGCGAGGCAAAGGCCCAACCAAGTCCACACTCACCATTTGCCATGGTCTAGTAAGAGTAGGCATTATGCTCAGCATTTCTCCTATTGGCGGTTTTTGCTCAGGTTTGGTT
>OY755040.1:70882721-70908994 GCA_963576565.1 Aspidapion aeneum | reverse complement strand
CCTGTCTGTCTGTCCTGTCTGTCTGTCCTGTCTGTCTGTCCTGTCTGTCTGTCCTGTCTGTCTGTCCTGTCTGTCTGTCCTGTCTGTCCTGTCTGTCTGTCTGTCTGTCCTGTCTGTCTGTCCTGTCTGTCTGTCCTGTCTGTCTGTCCTGTCTGTCTGTCCTGTCTGTCTGTCCTGTCTGTCTGTCCTGTCTGTCTGTCCTGTCTGTCTGTCCTGTCTGTCTGTCCTGTCTGTCTGTCCTGTCTGTCTGTCCTGTCTGTCTGTCCTGTCTGTCTGTCCTGTCTGTCTGTCCTGTCTGTCTGTCCTGTCTGTCTGTCCTGTCTGTCTGTCCTGTCTGTCTGTCCTGTCTGTCTGTCCTGTCTGTCTGTCCTGTCTGTCTGTCCTGTCTGTCTGTCCTGTCTGTCTGTCCTGTCTGTCTGTCCTGTCTGTCTGTCCTGTCTGTCTGTCCTGTCTGTCTGTCCTGTCTGTCTGTCCTGTCTGTCTGTCCTGTCTGTCTGTCCTGTCTGTCTGTCCTGTCTGTCTGTCCTGTCTGTCTGTCCTGTCTGTCTGTCCTGTCTGTCTGTCCTGTCTGTCTGTCCTGTCTGTCTGTCCTGTCTGTCTGTCCTGTCTGTCTGTCCTGTCTGTCTGTCCTGTCTGTCTGTCCTGTCTGTCTGTCCTGTCTGTCTGTCCTGTCTGTCTGTCCTGTCTGTCTGTCCTGTCTGTCTGTCCTGTCTGTCTGTCCTGTCTGTCTGTCCTGTCTGTCTGTCCTGTCTGTCTGTCCTGTCTGTCTGTCCTGTCTGTCTGTCCTGTCTGTCTGTCCTGTCTGTCTGTCCTGTCTGTCTGTCCTGTCTGTCTGTCCTGTCTGTCTGTCCTGTCTGTCTGTCCTGTCTGTCTGTCCTGTCTGTCTGTCCTGTCTGTCTGTCCTGTCTGTCTGTCCTGTCTGTCTGTCCTGTCTGTCTGTCCTGTCTGTCTGTCCTGTCTGTCTGTCCTGTCTGTCTGTCCTGTCTGTCTGTCCTGTCTGTCTGTCCTGTCTGTCTGTCCTGTCTGTCTGTCCTGTCTGTCTGTCCTGTCTGTCTGTCCTGTCTGTCTGTCTGTCTGTCCTGTCTGTCTGTCCTGTCTGTCTGTCCTGTCTGTCTGTCCTGTCTGTCTGTCCTGTCTGTCTGTCCTGTCTGTCTGTCCTGTCTGTCTGTCCTGTCTGTCTGTCCTGTCTGTCTGTCCTGTCTGTCTGTCCTGTCTGTCTGTCCTGTCTGTCTGTCCTGTCTGTCTGTCCTGTCTGTCTGTCCTGTCTGTCTGTCCTGTCTGTCTGTCCTGTCTGTCTGTCCTGTCTGTCTGTCCTGTCTGTCTGTCCTGTCTGTCTGTCCTGTCTGTCTGTCCTGTCTGTCTGTCCTGTCTGTCTGTCCTGTCTGTCTGTCCTGTCTGTCTGTCCTGTCTGTCTGTCCTGTCTGTCTGTCCTGTCTGTCTGTCCTGTCTGTCTGTCCTGTCTGTCTGTCCTGTCTGTCTGTCCTGTCTGTCTGTCCTGTCTGTCTGTCCTGTCTGTCTGTCCTGTCTGTCTGTCCTGTCTGTCTGTCCTGTCTGTCCTGTCTGTCTGTCTGTCTGTCTGTCTGTCTGTCCTGTCTGTCTGTCCTGTCTGTCTGTCCTGTCTGTCTGTCCTGTCTGTCTGTCTGTCCTGTCTGTCTGTCCTGTCTGTCTGTCCTGTCTGTCTGTCCTGTCTGTCTGTCCTGTCTGTCTGTCCTGTCTGTCTGTCCTGTCTGTCTGTCCTGTCTGTCTGTCCTGTCTGTCTGTCCTGTCTGTCTGTCCTGTCTGTCTGTCCTGTCTGTCTGTCCTGTCTGTCTGTCCTGTCTGTCTGTCCTGTCTGTCTGTCCTGTCTGTCTGTCCTGTCTGTCTGTCCTGTCTGTCTGTCCTGTCTGTCTGTCCTGTCTGTCTGTCCTGTCTGTCTGTCCTGTCTGTCTGTCCTGTCTGTCTGTCCTGTCTGTCTGTCCTGTCTGTCTGTCCTGTCTGTCTGTCCTGTCTGTCTGTCCTGTCTGTCTGTCCTGTCTGTCTGTCCTGTCTGTCTGTCCTGTCTGTCTGTCCTGTCTGTCTGTCCTGTCTGTCTGTCCTGTCTGTCTGTCCTGTCTGTCTGTCCTGTCTGTCTGTCCTGTCTGTCTGTCCTGTCTGTCTGTCCTGTCTGTCTGTCCTGTCTGTCTGTCCTGTCTGTCTGTCCTGTCTGTCTGTCCTGTCTGTCTGTCCTGTCTGTCTGTCCTGTCTGTCTGTCCTGTCTGTCTGTCCTGTCTGTCTGTCCTGTCTGTCTGTCCTGTCTGTCTGTCCTGTCTGTCTGTCCTGTCTGTCTGTCCTGTCTGTCTGTCCTGTCTGTCTGTCCTGTCTGTCTGTCCTGTCTGTCTGTCCTGTCTGTCTGTCCTGTCTGTCTGTCCTGTCTGTCTGTCCTGTCTGTCTGTCCTGTCTGTCTGTCCTGTCTGTCTGTCCTGTCTGTCTGTCCTGTCTGTCTGTCCTGTCTGTCTGTCCTGTCTGTCTGTCCTGTCTGTCTGTCCTGTCTGTCTGTCCTGTCTGTCTGTCCTGTCTGTCTGTCCTGTCTGTCTGTCCTGTCTGTCTGTCCTGTCTGTCTGTCCTGTCTGTCTGTCCTGTCTGTCTGTCCTGTCTGTCTGTCCTGTCTGTCTGTCCTGTCTGTCTGTCCTGTCTGTCTGTCCTGTCTGTCTGTCCTGTCTGTCTGTCCTGTCTGTCTGTCCTGTCTGTCTGTCCTGTCTGTCTGTCCTGTCTGTCTGTCCTGTCTGTCTGTCCTGTCTGTCTGTCCTGTCTGTCTGTCCTGTCTGTCTGTCCTGTCTGTCTGTCCTGTCTGTCTGTCCTGTCTGTCTGTCCTGTCTGTCTGTCCTGTCTGTCTGTCCTGTCTGTCTGTCCTGTCTGTCTGTCCTGTCTGTCTGTCCTGTCTGTCTGTCCTGTCTGTCTGTCCTGTCTGTCTGTCCTGTCTGTCTGTCCTGTCTGTCTGTCCTGTCTGTCTGTCCTGTCTGTCTGTCCTGTCTGTCTGTCCTGTCTGTCTGTCCTGTCTGTCTGTCCTGTCTGTCTGTCCTGTCTGTCTGTCCTGTCTGTCTGTCCTGTCTGTCTGTCCTGTCTGTCTGTCCTGTCTGTCTGTCCTGTCTGTCTGTCCTGTCTGTCTGTCCTGTCTGTCTGTCCTGTCTGTCTGTCCTGTCTGTCTGTCCTGTCTGTCTGTCCTGTCTGTCTGTCCTGTCTGTCTGTCCTGTCTGTCTGTCCTGTCTGTCTGTCCTGTCTGTCTGTCCTGTCTGTCTGTCCTGTCTGTCTGTCCTGTCTGTCTGTCCTGTCTGTCTGTCCTGTCTGTCTGTCCTGTCTGTCTGTCCTGTCTGTCTGTCCTGTCTGTCTGTCCTGTCTGTCTGTCCTGTCTGTCTGTCCTGTCTGTCTGTCCTGTCTGTCTGTCCTGTCTGTCTGTCCTGTCTGTCTGTCCTGTCTGTCTGTCCTGTCTGTCTGTCCTGTCTGTCTGTCCTGTCTGTCTGTCCTGTCTGTCTGTCCTGTCTGTCTGTCCTGTCTGTCTGTCCTGTCTGTCTGTCCTGTCTGTCTGTCCTGTCTGTCTGTCCTGTCTGTCTGTCCTGTCTGTCTGTCCTGTCTGTCTGTCCTGTCTGTCTGTCCTGTCTGTCTGTCCTGTCTGTCTGTCCTGTCTGTCTGTCCTGTCTGTCTGTCCTGTCTGTCTGTCCTGTCTGTCTGTCCTGTCTGTCTGTCCTGTCTGTCTGTCCTGTCTGTCTGTCCTGTCTGTCTGTCCTGTCTGTCTGTCCTGTCTGTCTGTCCTGTCTGTCTGTCCTGTCTGTCTGTCCTGTCTGTCTGTCCTGTCTGTCTGTCCTGTCTGTCTGTCCTGTCTGTCTGTCCTGTCTGTCTGTCCTGTCTGTCTGTCCTGTCTGTCTGTCCTGTCTGTCTGTCCTGTCTGTCTGTCCTGTCTGTCTGTCCTGTCTGTCTGTCCTGTCTGTCTGTCCTGTCTGTCTGTCCTGTCTGTCTGTCCTGTCTGTCTGTCCTGTCTGTCTGTCCTGTCTGTCTGTCCTGTCTGTCTGTCCTGTCTGTCTGTCCTGTCTGTCTGTCCTGTCTGTCTGTCCTGTCTGTCTGTCCTGTCTGTCTGTCCTGTCTGTCTGTCCTGTCTGTCTGTCCTGTCTGTCTGTCCTGTCTGTCTGTCCTGTCTGTCTGTCCTGTCTGTCTGTCCTGTCTGTCTGTCCTGTCTGTCTGTCCTGTCTGTCTGTCCTGTCTGTCTGTCCTGTCTGTCTGTCCTGTCTGTCTGTCCTGTCTGTCTGTCCTGTCTGTCTGTCCTGTCTGTCTGTCCTGTCTGTCTGTCCTGTCTGTCTGTCCTGTCTGTCTGTCCTGTCTGTCTGTCCTGTCTGTCTGTCCTGTCTGTCTGTCCTGTCTGTCTGTCCTGTCTGTCTGTCCTGTCTGTCTGTCCTGTCTGTCTGTCCTGTCTGTCTGTCCTGTCTGTCTGTCCTGTCTGTCTGTCCTGTCTGTCTGTCCTGTCTGTCTGTCCTGTCTGTCTGTCCTGTCTGTCTGTCCTGTCTGTCTGTCCTGTCTGTCTGTCCTGTCTGTCTGTCCTGTCTGTCTGTCCTGTCTGTCTGTCCTGTCTGTCTGTCCTGTCTGTCTGTCCTGTCTGTCTGTCCTGTCTGTCTGTCCTGTCTGTCTGTCCTGTCTGTCTGTCCTGTCTGTCTGTCCTGTCTGTCTGTCCTGTCTGTCTGTCCTGTCTGTCTGTCCTGTCTGTCTGTCCTGTCTGTCTGTCCTGTCTGTCTGTCCTGTCTGTCTGTCCTGTCTGTCTGTCCTGTCTGTCTGTCCTGTCTGTCTGTCCTGTCTGTCTGTCCTGTCTGTCTGTCCTGTCTGTCTGTCCTGTCTGTCTGTCCTGTCTGTCTGTCCTGTCTGTCTGTCCTGTCTGTCTGTCCTGTCTGTCTGTCCTGTCTGTCTGTCCTGTCTGTCTGTCCTGTCTGTCTGTCCTGTCTGTCTGTCCTGTCTGTCTGTCCTGTCTGTCTGTCCTGTCTGTCTGTCCTGTCTGTCTGTCCTGTCTGTCTGTCCTGTCTGTCTGTCCTGTCTGTCTGTCCTGTCTGTCTGTCCTGTCTGTCTGTCCTGTCTGTCTGTCCTGTCTGTCTGTCCTGTCTGTCTGTCCTGTCTGTCTGTCCTGTCTGTCTGTCCTGTCTGTCTGTCCTGTCTGTCTGTCCTGTCTGTCTGTCCTGTCTGTCTGTCCTGTCTGTCTGTCCTGTCTGTCTGTCCTGTCTGTCTGTCCTGTCTGTCTGTCCTGTCTGTCTGTCCTGTCTGTCTGTCCTGTCTGTCTGTCCTGTCTGTCTGTCCTGTCTGTCTGTCCTGTCTGTCTGTCCTGTCTGTCTGTCCTGTCTGTCTGTCCTGTCTGTCTGTCCTGTCTGTCTGTCCTGTCTGTCTGTCCTGTCTGTCTGTCCTGTCTGTCTGTCCTGTCTGTCTGTCCTGTCTGTCTGTCCTGTCTGTCTGTCCTGTCTGTCTGTCCTGTCTGTCTGTCCTGTCTGTCTGTCCTGTCTGTCTGTCCTGTCTGTCTGTCCTGTCTGTCTGTCCTGTCTGTCTGTCCTGTCTGTCTGTCCTGTCTGTCTGTCCTGTCTGTCTGTCCTGTCTGTCTGTCCTGTCTGTCTGTCCTGTCTGTCTGTCCTGTCTGTCTGTCCTGTCTGTCTGTCCTGTCTGTCTGTCCTGTCTGTCTGTCCTGTCTGTCTGTCCTGTCTGTCTGTCCTGTCTGTCTGTCCTGTCTGTCTGTCCTGTCTGTCTGTCCTGTCTGTCTGTCCTGTCTGTCTGTCCTGTCTGTCTGTCCTGTCTGTCTGTCCTGTCTGTCTGTCCTGTCTGTCTGTCCTGTCTGTCTGTCCTGTCTGTCTGTCCTGTCTGTCTGTCCTGTCTGTCTGTCCTGTCTGTCTGTCCTGTCTGTCTGTCCTGTCTGTCTGTCCTGTCTGTCTGTCCTGTCTGTCTGTCCTGTCTGTCTGTCCTGTCTGTCTGTCCTGTCTGTCTGTCCTGTCTGTCTGTCCTGTCTGTCTGTCCTGTCTGTCTGTCCTGTCTGTCTGTCCTGTCTGTCTGTCCTGTCTGTCTGTCCTGTCTGTCTGTCCTGTCTGTCTGTCCTGTCTGTCTGTCCTGTCTGTCTGTCCTGTCTGTCTGTCCTGTCTGTCTGTCCTGTCTGTCTGTCCTGTCTGTCTGTCCTGTCTGTCTGTCCTGTCTGTCTGTCCTGTCTGTCTGTCCTGTCTGTCTGTCCTGTCTGTCTGTCCTGTCTGTCTGTCCTGTCTGTCTGTCCTGTCTGTCTGTCCTGTCTGTCTGTCCTGTCTGTCTGTCCTGTCTGTCTGTCCTGTCTGTCTGTCCTGTCTGTCTGTCCTGTCTGTCTGTCCTGTCTGTCTGTCCTGTCTGTCTGTCCTGTCTGTCTGTCCTGTCTGTCTGTCCTGTCTGTCTGTCCTGTCTGTCTGTCCTGTCTGTCTGTCCTGTCTGTCTGTCCTGTCTGTCTGTCCTGTCTGTCTGTCCTGTCTGTCTGTCCTGTCTGTCTGTCCTGTCTGTCTGTCCTGTCTGTCTGTCCTGTCTGTCTGTCCTGTCTGTCTGTCCTGTCTGTCTGTCCTGTCTGTCTGTCCTGTCTGTCTGTCCTGTCTGTCTGTCCTGTCTGTCTGTCCTGTCTGTCTGTCCTGTCTGTCTGTCCTGTCTGTCTGTCCTGTCTGTCTGTCCTGTCTGTCTGTCCTGTCTGTCTGTCCTGTCTGTCTGTCCTGTCTGTCTGTCCTGTCTGTCTGTCCTGTCTGTCTGTCCTGTCTGTCTGTCCTGTCTGTCTGTCCTGTCTGTCTGTCCTGTCTGTCTGTCCTGTCTGTCTGTCCTGTCTGTCTGTCCTGTCTGTCTGTCCTGTCTGTCTGTCCTGTCTGTCTGTCCTGTCTGTCTGTCCTGTCTGTCTGTCCTGTCTGTCTGTCCTGTCTGTCTGTCCTGTCTGTCTGTCCTGTCTGTCTGTCCTGTCTGTCTGTCCTGTCTGTCTGTCCTGTCTGTCTGTCCTGTCTGTCTGTCCTGTCTGTCTGTCCTGTCTGTCTGTCCTGTCTGTCTGTCCTGTCTGTCTGTCCTGTCTGTCTGTCCTGTCTGTCTGTCCTGTCTGTCTGTCCTGTCTGTCTGTCCTGTCTGTCTGTCCTGTCTGTCTGTCCTGTCTGTCTGTCCTGTCTGTCTGTCCTGTCTGTCTGTCCTGTCTGTCTGTCCTGTCTGTCTGTCCTGTCTGTCTGTCCTGTCTGTCTGTCCTGTCTGTCTGTCCTGTCTGTCTGTCCTGTCTGTCTGTCCTGTCTGTCTGTCCTGTCTGTCTGTCCTGTCTGTCTGTCCTGTCTGTCTGTCCTGTCTGTCTGTCCTGTCTGTCTGTCCTGTCTGTCTGTCCTGTCTGTCTGTCCTGTCTGTCTGTCCTGTCTGTCTGTCCTGTCTGTCTGTCCTGTCTGTCTGTCCTGTCTGTCTGTCCTGTCTGTCTGTCCTGTCTGTCTGTCCTGTCTGTCTGTCCTGTCTGTCTGTCCTGTCTGTCTGTCCTGTCTGTCTGTCCTGTCTGTCTGTCCTGTCTGTCTGTCCTGTCTGTCTGTCCTGTCTGTCTGTCCTGTCTGTCTGTCCTGTCTGTCTGTCCTGTCTGTCTGTCCTGTCTGTCTGTCCTGTCTGTCTGTCCTGTCTGTCTGTCCTGTCTGTCTGTCCTGTCTGTCTGTCCTGTCTGTCTGTCCTGTCTGTCTGTCCTGTCTGTCTGTCCTGTCTGTCTGTCCTGTCTGTCTGTCCTGTCTGTCTGTCCTGTCTGTCTGTCCTGTCTGTCTGTCCTGTCTGTCTGTCCTGTCTGTCTGTCCTGTCTGTCTGTCCTGTCTGTCTGTCCTGTCTGTCTGTCCTGTCTGTCTGTCCTGTCTGTCTGTCCTGTCTGTCTGTCCTGTCTGTCTGTCCTGTCTGTCTGTCCTGTCTGTCTGTCCTGTCTGTCTGTCCTGTCTGTCTGTCCTGTCTGTCTGTCCTGTCTGTCTGTCCTGTCTGTCTGTCCTGTCTGTCTGTCCTGTCTGTCTGTCCTGTCTGTCTGTCCTGTCTGTCTGTCCTGTCTGTCTGTCCTGTCTGTCTGTCCTGTCTGTCTGTCCTGTCTGTCTGTCCTGTCTGTCTGTCCTGTCTGTCTGTCCTGTCTGTCTGTCCTGTCTGTCTGTCCTGTCTGTCTGTCCTGTCTGTCTGTCCTGTCTGTCTGTCCTGTCTGTCTGTCCTGTCTGTCTGTCCTGTCTGTCTGTCCTGTCTGTCTGTCCTGTCTGTCTGTCCTGTCTGTCTGTCCTGTCTGTCTGTCCTGTCTGTCTGTCCTGTCTGTCTGTCCTGTCTGTCTGTCCTGTCTGTCTGTCCTGTCTGTCTGTCCTGTCTGTCTGTCCTGTCTGTCTGTCCTGTCTGTCTGTCCTGTCTGTCTGTCCTGTCTGTCTGTCCTGTCTGTCTGTCCTGTCTGTCTGTCCTGTCTGTCTGTCCTGTCTGTCTGTCCTGTCTGTCTGTCCTGTCTGTCTGTCCTGTCTGTCTGTCCTGTCTGTCTGTCCTGTCTGTCTGTCCTGTCTGTCTGTCCTGTCTGTCTGTCCTGTCTGTCTGTCCTGTCTGTCTGTCCTGTCTGTCTGTCCTGTCTGTCTGTCCTGTCTGTCTGTCCTGTCTGTCTGTCCTGTCTGTCTGTCCTGTCTGTCTGTCCTGTCTGTCTGTCCTGTCTGTCTGTCCTGTCTGTCTGTCCTGTCTGTCTGTCCTGTCTGTCTGTCCTGTCTGTCTGTCCTGTCTGTCTGTCCTGTCTGTCTGTCCTGTCTGTCTGTCCTGTCTGTCTGTCCTGTCTGTCTGTCCTGTCTGTCTGTCCTGTCTGTCTGTCCTGTCTGTCTGTCCTGTCTGTCTGTCCTGTCTGTCTGTCCTGTCTGTCTGTCCTGTCTGTCTGTCCTGTCTGTCTGTCCTGTCTGTCTGTCCTGTCTGTCTGTCCTGTCTGTCTGTCCTGTCTGTCTGTCCTGTCTGTCTGTCCTGTCTGTCTGTCCTGTCTGTCTGTCCTGTCTGTCTGTCCTGTCTGTCTGTCCTGTCTGTCTGTCCTGTCTGTCTGTCCTGTCTGTCTGTCCTGTCTGTCTGTCCTGTCTGTCTGTCCTGTCTGTCTGTCCTGTCTGTCTGTCCTGTCTGTCTGTCCTGTCTGTCTGTCCTGTCTGTCTGTCCTGTCTGTCTGTCCTGTCTGTCTGTCCTGTCTGTCTGTCCTGTCTGTCTGTCCTGTCTGTCTGTCCTGTCTGTCTGTCCTGTCTGTCTGTCCTGTCTGTCTGTCCTGTCTGTCTGTCCTGTCTGTCTGTCCTGTCTGTCTGTCCTGTCTGTCTGTCCTGTCTGTCTGTCCTGTCTGTCTGTCCTGTCTGTCTGTCCTGTCTGTCTGTCCTGTCTGTCTGTCCTGTCTGTCTGTCCTGTCTGTCTGTCCTGTCTGTCTGTCCTGTCTGTCTGTCCTGTCTGTCTGTCCTGTCTGTCTGTCCTGTCTGTCTGTCCTGTCTGTCTGTCCTGTCTGTCTGTCCTGTCTGTCTGTCCTGTCTGTCTGTCCTGTCTGTCTGTCCTGTCTGTCTGTCCTGTCTGTCTGTCCTGTCTGTCTGTCCTGTCTGTCTGTCCTGTCTGTCTGTCCTGTCTGTCTGTCCTGTCTGTCTGTCCTGTCTGTCTGTCCTGTCTGTCTGTCCTGTCTGTCTGTCCTGTCTGTCTGTCCTGTCTGTCTGTCCTGTCTGTCTGTCTGTCCTGTCTGTCTGTCCTGTCTGTCTGTCCTGTCTGTCTGTCCTGTCTGTCTGTCCTGTCTGTCTGTCCTGTCTGTCTGTCCTGTCTGTCTGTCCTGTCTGTCTGTCCTGTCTGTCTGTCCTGTCTGTCTGTCCTGTCTGTCTGTCCTGTCTGTCTGTCCTGTCTGTCTGTCCTGTCTGTCTGTCCTGTCTGTCTGTCCTGTCTGTCTGTCCTGTCTGTCTGTCCTGTCTGTCTGTCCTGTCTGTCTGTCCTGTCTGTCTGTCCTGTCTGTCTGTCCTGTCTGTCTGTCCTGTCTGTCTGTCCTGTCTGTCTGTCCTGTCTGTCTGTCCTGTCTGTCTGTCCTGTCTGTCTGTCCTGTCTGTCTGTCCTGTCTGTCTGTCCTGTCTGTCTGTCCTGTCTGTCTGTCCTGTCTGTCTGTCCTGTCTGTCTGTCCTGTCTGTCTGTCCTGTCTGTCTGTCCTGTCTGTCTGTCCTGTCTGTCTGTCCTGTCTGTCTGTCCTGTCTGTCTGTCCTGTCTGTCTGTCCTGTCTGTCTGTCCTGTCTGTCTGTCCTGTCTGTCTGTCCTGTCTGTCTGTCCTGTCTGTCTGTCCTGTCTGTCTGTCCTGTCTGTCTGTCCTGTCTGTCTGTCCTGTCTGTCTGTCCTGTCTGTCTGTCCTGTCTGTCTGTCCTGTCTGTCTGTCCTGTCTGTCTGTCCTGTCTGTCTGTCCTGTCTGTCTGTCCTGTCTGTCTGTCCTGTCTGTCTGTCCTGTCTGTCTGTCCTGTCTGTCTGTCCTGTCTGTCTGTCCTGTCTGTCTGTCCTGTCTGTCTGTCCTGTCTGTCTGTCCTGTCTGTCTGTCCTGTCTGTCTGTCCTGTCTGTCTGTCCTGTCTGTCTGTCCTGTCTGTCTGTCCTGTCTGTCTGTCCTGTCTGTCTGTCCTGTCTGTCTGTCCTGTCTGTCTGTCCTGTCTGTCTGTCCTGTCTGTCTGTCCTGTCTGTCTGTCCTGTCTGTCTGTCCTGTCTGTCTGTCCTGTCTGTCTGTCCTGTCTGTCTGTCCTGTCTGTCTGTCCTGTCTGTCTGTCCTGTCTGTCTGTCCTGTCTGTCCTGTCTGTCCTGTCTGTCCTGTCTGTCTGTCCTGTCTGTCTGTCCTGTCTGTCTGTCCTGTCTGTCTGTCCTGTCTGTCTGTCCTGTCTGTCTGTCCTGTCTGTCTGTCCTGTCTGTCTGTCCTGTCTGTCTGTCCTGTCTGTCTGTCCTGTCTGTCTGTCCTGTCTGTCTGTCCTGTCTGTCTGTCCTGTCTGTCTGTCCTGTCTGTCTGTCCTGTCTGTCTGTCCTGTCTGTCTGTCCTGTCTGTCTGTCCTGTCTGTCTGTCCTGTCTGTCTGTCCTGTCTGTCTGTCCTGTCTGTCTGTCCTGTCTGTCTGTCCTGTCTGTCTGTCCTGTCTGTCTGTCCTGTCTGTCTGTCCTGTCTGTCTGTCCTGTCTGTCTGTCCTGTCTGTCTGTCCTGTCTGTCTGTCCTGTCTGTCTGTCCTGTCTGTCTGTCCTGTCTGTCTGTCCTGTCTGTCTGTCCTGTCTGTCTGTCCTGTCTGTCTGTCCTGTCTGTCTGTCCTGTCTGTCTGTCCTGTCTGTCTGTCCTGTCTGTCTGTCCTGTCTGTCTGTCCTGTCTGTCTGTCCTGTCTGTCTGTCCTGTCTGTCTGTCCTGTCTGTCTGTCCTGTCTGTCTGTCCTGTCTGTCTGTCCTGTCTGTCTGTCCTGTCTGTCTGTCCTGTCTGTCTGTCCTGTCTGTCTGATCCAACGATTGAATTTCTGAAAACTTTCTTTTTTTATGAGCTTCAATTATCCTAAGGACCTTTTCCTCCCCCTGACTTGGTGGTGTCAATTCAATTCGCTCTTGACGTGGTGGTGTGGTCAATTCAATCTGCTCTTGACGTGGTGGTGTGGTCATCATATTTTCTTTTGTTGGTGGTGGCTTTGCTTTGGCTTGGTTCGTTTTGGCCAACTTCGGTTTCTTACCTTTCTTACCTTTCTTTGTGGGTATGATGTTTCTCAGATTTCACAATGGGTCTTGTTGGTTTTGTTAGTATCGATAGCAGTTCGGAGAATTAACTCGTCCGCTTCCGCCCTGCTATCGATACTCTTCCACGACGATTACTTAATTCCGGAGAAAGAGGTCTCTCTCCGGAAACACCCACGTTGAATGGAGATGTAGGGGCCAATACACCATCCTCACCTACAATGGCATTAAAAATGGTTGACTGTTGCTCCTCCACCAGATCCACCACCGAGTCACTCGCAACCGGCTGCAAATTATTAAGGAATTTATCTGCGATGCTTGGTGATTCCAACAACTGTTGCATTTCACCGTCACTTAGTTTTTGATTAAAGTCAATCATGTACTCACGCACGGCCTCCAAATCTTTATCCGCAACCTCACTTGCACCTGCCACCACATTCACATTTGCCGCCATTTCCGCCTCCGCGGACACGTTACAGTTCGCGAACGCGTTAAAGTCCGCGACCATATCCCCGCTCGCGACCGCATCTGCGGACAAATTAAAGTTCGCGAGTGCGCCCGCGGACAAATTAAAGTTCGCGAGTGATTCCGCGGACAAATCAGGTAATGCATCCGCAATCATAACCACATTCGCGATCTTCACATAACTTTCACTTGAACTACTAAATGACGCCATTTTCGAAAAAAATTACTTAAACTTTTTGAAAAAAAAGGAGGAGTTGTTGCTTCGACTAAGAGAAGAACGAGAAAGAACGCTTACCGCCACATCATGCATCCAAGTAAACAATTTTACCCCCACTACCATTTACCCCCTCTACCATTTATTCCACCCTATCAACATCAGCGCCACCTATTGATAAGATTTACAAACACCCCTGGTGTTAAGATTTTCAGTTTTAAACTTAATAAGGTCACTAAGCAAACAATTATAAAATATTAGTATCCTTAAACTGTTTTAGAATTATGGTGCCCTTAATTTTGAAAAGCGCCATCTATCATAATTTTTTTCAATTATTTAAATATATTCCGAAATATCGCCGCCTATCATCAACTTCATGCACTAAATTATTGATAATTTTTTTAAATCCTAATAATTCAACTATTCATCAGTTGGAAATCAATCAATAATAACTGCTCTATAATCGACTGTATAATTTGAGGGTGAATTCTTAGGATTTGGTTATATACATCTGTCACTATTTCACTTTCTGTAAATATTTTCATGTTCTGCCAAAGAATGCCATTTCTCACTCACAAAAAGTTTGTAGAAAAATGAAAAAAAAAACATTTTTGTATTTTAGAATACTTTTTATTTTTATATATTTTCGAAAATTTAAAATTAAGCCATACGCTTATTAAAACATAACTAATATTTAATTTTTCATATGACTTGATATGTGGGTGCCCCCAGAGTAGTGTATGACTTGTGTTAGGTATAACAAACCTTTTATCATCATAGTGAGATAATGCAATTTTGTTTCTGGTTTCTGTGTATATATTGTGTAGATCACTTTTAAATGATTTCATTTTTCGAAATAAGTAACCACCTTTTTCGACAACTTTTTTATAATCATTAATTGATAAATGCTTATTGATTACACTTTTTTTAACCCACTTTGCTTTTTTTACCTCCGTTGAGACTGAGTTTATAGAGTAGGCTTTAGCTCCTGTTCCATAGAAACTTAGAATTGGATCTTCAGGAAATTCATCCTTCATTCTACCCAAAACAGATTCGTTTTTACTAATATTAAACCTATTTACTTTATTATAATTAGATGTATCGAATTTCTCAGGGTTTTCAATCATAAATTTATAGAAATTATCAGTGTAAATTTTAAGTACTAGAGAATCTGTATCTGTATACATTAAACTTGCACTATTGTAAAACTCTTTTTTTATAGTATTATAAAAAAAGTCATACAAAACTGTTTTAGACAAATCCAGAATACAAAATCCAAATATATTGGTTTATTGTATACAATTTTGAGTTTACTCATAAGAACAGCAATTAATTCTTCGGTAAATACCGAGCAATTGTGAAAATTGGGTCTACTGATTAGAGCACGAGCACCGGCCCTTCTACGAATACTCTCCCAACTTGTAACTAATTTTATATCTTTATGATTCTCAACATTTTCCATAGTTTTTTCCGAATATTGCATTATTAAAAAGCTTGTATAAATCTTTTTAAAATTTTGTCATCAGCAGAGTTTCGAAGCTTTCCAAATCTGTAATATGCTGATCATTTAGATCATCGAAGAATTGGTTTTTAGTGGGTAAATTAGTAACGCCTAATTTGTCTAAGTTAAAGATAAATCCATCTGGTAACACACCTTTTTGTCTCATGAAACTAAATTCTTCTTCAGATGTAAAATGTTTGTGTGTTTCTAAAAAGGAGTCTGAATCTAAACCTTTACTTAACTCATCCAGGGATGCAGCTAAAAATTTGTAGCTATCTATAAATCTTAGACGTAGATATTTTTTTATTATTTTTCCTTCAGAATTCAGGTAATCATGTACATATATGGATTTTGTAAATGAAATATATTTTTCCTTGTTTTCTGCAATAACATCTATTTTATCGCCATGATGACACAATTCCTTAATAAACATGTGACAATCATAACCACTTACATTGTGAAAAATTATTGGAATGAAATTTGGTAATTGATGTTGTAAGTAACAAGTTGAATGTGCAGCTAAAAATCTTTTTTTTCCCGTTATGTGACAATGATCGGTTACTTTTTTATCAAATAAGCTAAAAGGTTTACCACAAATTCCACATTTATCATATGTTTCCACTATGTTTCTTTCTACCGGTGTTAGTGGTGTCATTGGGACTATATCTCTTAAATAATTATTGTGAAGCTCTCTAAGATCACGTTCAATACATGCTAGAAATTCTTCTGCTGCGCTTGAACCACGGAATAATGTAAATTTTGTTAAATCATCATTAAATGAACATTTAATTAGAAATGAATATGGTTTATGTATGATATTTTTGACTGTGAAAGAATTTAATGGATCTGGTTCACAACCTGCCATTGGTTGCAAAATTGATTCAAAGTCAGCATACACTACAAAGGGAACTGTTAGCTGTTTTTCATAATTTTCGAAAAATTTCTTGTGCTGTTTTTCCAAATCTATCAGTTTTTAAATCTGTAGATGGGGTGATCGCGTAAACTTGCCCACAGTCATATTTTTGATGAAATATTAGTTTTTCTGCTGTTATAAAATGTACTAAACAACCATCGCAAAAATAAAGTCTACGTTTCGACATTGTGTAAAGGGACCTAGTTCGGGGTTTCCAAACTTCGATCTTTTACATTTGACACTCAATATTTCACCTTTTCGTACGGAATATTGGGCACCACTCTAAAAAATAAGGGAGCTTAGAGCCTCCACCGGCCAGTACGACTAGCTTTTAGACAGTCGAGAAAACGGGTTCATGGAATGGTTGGAAAATTAATGTTTAGGCAATTTAACTAAAATGTACCACTTTTATTTGTCTAACCTTGCTACAAGAATCAAATTTTAATAACTTTCTTACTCTAAACAAATTATACAGGATTCCCAAAGCACAGGCGGTTTTTTTGTCTTAATTTGACACAATTGAATACCTTTCAAAAATCCAGCAAAGAACAATTCGATAATTCTTTCACTAAACGGTATATAATGTACATGTCCGTTGGCTATTCTATAACTCAAATACCACTTTAATACTCGGCTTTGTCCTAGTTAAAATGTAGATTGTTTAGTCCGGGAATATGCTTAAAATCAACCCTGTATAAGACGCGTGCCTATCTGTATGGCATCCAAGGTAGGGGTCCGGGAAATATACCAATTTGAAATCAACCCTGGAAGACGCGTGCCTACCTGTATGGCATCCAAGGTAGGGGTCCGGGAAATCAGGGTGATTTGGGGAAATCTACCAACTTTGGAATCAGCTCTAAAGAACGCGCATACCTGTATGGCCTTCAAGGTAGGGGTCCGGGATTAGAGAGATTCGAATTTAATAAAATGGGTTAGAAAAACCGTCTGCAATTTACCCAGCAAAAGAAAAACATTTTTGCATTAAATATAAAGAACAGCGTAAAATAAATACTTAAAAATAGCCTACGCACTTACCTTTTGACAGTCTCGGCACCGGTGCACTAGAAATATCGCGAGTTTAGTTTTAGCTCTTAATCCTGCTACGGCGGGCGATGGCGGATAAAAAGGGTCGAACACGATTTGTCGATTGCTTAAATAGCCTCTGTTTGGAAGTGCTCGTTTTTCAGAGGTGGGAGGCCAAAGAAAGCCGATCACTTCCGAAAGGCTCCGACCAACCCCCACGAAATCAGAGGTGGCAGGCCGAAGTAAACCGATCCTTTCCGAATGGCTCCGACTAACCCCACGACATTAGAGGTGGAACCGAAGGAAGCCGATTATTTCCGAATGGTTCCGACTAATTTCCACGACATTAGAGGTGGGGACCAAAGAAAGCCGATCATTTCCAAATGATTTGGACTAACCCCCACAAAGTCACAGTTGGGGATCAAAGAAAACCGATCATTTCCAAATGATCCCGACTAACTACGAATATCCCCCACGGCATCTGGAGTCAATAACTTATAATTTCTACTCACAGTTGATGGATTACGAGAGTTTTACACGACAAATTAGACCTGCCCATGCTTTAGGAGACTTGAAAAACAACTTAACCTAAATTACCCCGACCTAACAAAGATAGAAATTAGTAACTTCGTTACAATTGATATTTGATTGGAAACCAAAGCTGAAAGATTTTTTATCCAACAATAATGTGTTCTATTACAATCGCTATTACATTCATGAGTTTCTTCTTTAATTTTACAATCTTCACTTAGGATTAATAAGTTTATGTTAGTGTCAAGTTTTCTCTTGGAATAGCGAAGTGGGCCAACAACTTCATATTGAATTTTTTTATTTTCAAGTTTGGTTTCCAATGTTTACACATTAATTGAAATATTATTGTTTTATTCAAACCTAGATATATCGGTCAATTTAACCGGCATTTCCATACCTGCAAGATTTAAAACTGTAGAATAATGGGGGTAAGAAGAAACTCTATCTACATGAAGTGAAACTGTGTATATAAAGCTGATGTAACAGCCCATGCAAAACATGCATTATCCTGATTTTTTTTATTCACAGCATGTTTAGATTCAATGAATTTGGGTAACTTGAAGTATGAATTGCCCTCAATAGGGCCAAACTTGTTGATGTTGATTTCCAAGTGTAATATATGTTGTAAAATCCAACCTGTAAATAAATTAAAATATTATTAATTAAACAACCATATTTAAAAAATTATTATTAAACAAAAATTATTTACTAATGAGTAATCTTACCAGAATCTCGCTCCATAAACTCGCTCGCTTGGGAACACTATTTTATTATTTGTGTTAAATGATTTATCAGCTAGGGTTTCTTTTGACTGGTGAAGAAACGTTGCAAATAATTCCATATTAATTTTTATTGAGGTGTGTTTTGCTATATTTTCTTTTACTAATGTTAGACTTTTGAGTTTTATCTCATAAAAAAACCTTCTGTAGTCTTTTTGCTGAGTTTCTGAAGCAATTCTATAACTGGCTATTCTGCATTTAGACCACTTCTTACCAAACATACACCATTGGAGTATGGTGCACACGAGTTATTTTTTATGTTGAAGTGTTCTACAAGGAGCAAAAAATTTATCTTTGGGTATGAAAATTTTGCATTCTCTACACATTTCCAATTGTTTATCACTATCTTTATCAACTTTTAAACTAGCTATTTTTCTTTTCTTTAATGGTTGCTCATTGATATTATCATCATTATGTTTATATTTGCAAGCTGTTTTATTATGTCTAATTATATTATCTTTTCGAGTAAAACTTTTGTCACATTTTGAACACTTCAACATGGTCACTTTACTTGTTACACCTTAAATTATTTATTTATCAAGTGTTTTCATCAACACCTCTGTTTTAACCACTAAGTTTTTTTTTATGCCCGTTGTGGGTTTTATAACAGACACCTCACTCCTCATTTTCTTCAGCTGTATCTGATAACTCTCAAATATATTTTTTTGATCATAATTCACATCAAAATCTAAATAGTTTGACCTTGAACAAAATTTACAGCCTAATGTATTATTTTTTAATTTATTTTTGGTTTTGCAAAATATTGTCAAGGTGACACTGACCTTCATTTAACCTTGAACAAGATTGATGAGCAATTACATCTTTAACCTTGGAAAAAATTATATACTGACCTTCATTTAACCTTGAACAAGATTGATGAGCAATTACATCTTTAACCTTGGAAAAAATTGTCAAGGACACACACTGACCTTGATATAACCTTGTAATAAGTATATATATTTTACTCCTCATTTGGTAAACACTCATTCTTGCTCGATTTGTCTTCCTATAATGTTATCCACCGCTCACCCTACCCTCATCGTTCGTCCGTTTTTGAAGAATGGGCATGTGCAGTGCAATTTTTGCAATGTCTGGAAACCAATAGAGGTTTTCACAATTAAAGGACGATGCGATGTGTGTAGTGAGCAATATCAAGGAATTATGGAGAGGCAGAGCAATCCTCCATATTCACCCGAATCACCTGTCTACATCTCAGACAGTGATGATTATGAGGTGGAGAGTGATGATGATGATTCTGATACCAATTATGGTGTGTGGGAAGTAGCGAGAGTTGACTCTCCTCCTTCTGAGGAGATGTCTGATGTAGGAAGCGAAAGAGGTGACTCTCCTTTTGAGGAGGCTCAACGTTGGCAGTCTGGTTTAGTTTAATTGGGGTGTACACTAAAAATGGCTGGTACACACAGCTCAGTGCGAGGTTTGGGGCACTGTGGCACTAAACCAAACAATTAAAAATTTTCATCTAACAATTTTAAAATAAAACCATTGAATCACATCAATTTTCAATTTTTAAATTATAGGAACGCAAGTTTTGTTCATTTAGGCACAAACTAAAGTTACAAATGGTAAAAAAAAACGTTTTTAAGTTTCATTTTTATATGCTAATCCATGCAATCTTGCTCTTTTATAAACAAACCAAAGTTTAAAAATTCTTTTTAACAGTTTGTTTTTTTTAAATTAGATCTTTTCTACAAATTGGTTTATTCTACACTATGCAATTTTACTCTTTTATAAACAAACTAAAGTTTAAAAATTATTTTTAATACTTTGTTTTTTACATTTCTTTTCAATATTAAAGTTTATTCTATAAAGTTCAACTATAAAATAGTAACCAAAATTAAAAATTATACAAATTTTTTTTGTTTATTATTAAATTACCATAATGTTTTTTTTCTTAATATAGATCTATTATATTTTATATATTCAAATTGGTTTTTTTTGTTTCATAAAGTTATATATTGGCTAACCAATAATTTTATATAAAAACTAAATATGCTACAATAAAAAAATGTAAAAAATTTAAAGAAAAGCATAAAAAAGATCCGATCCTTTAGCTTATTGTAATCATTCAATTTTGCTTGGAATTCTTCCTCCACACCTTTGGTCTCTCTTTGTAGTCGTTGAATCTCTGCTTTGAGTAGATCCACTCTTTGTTTAAGCTGCTCCACGCAGCTTCTTTTCACCCGTAGGGTTTGGATAGCCTGCTCTATCGTTTGGCTTTCTATTGTTGTGACATTTGCGGCTACGGTTTGCTGGACTAGCTGATCCCTCGATGTTGAGGGAATTGCTATTGGAATTGCTGTCGGAGTTGGAGCTGTTGATAAAATGCTTGTCTTCGTTTTTTTAATGTACTTTCTTTTACCAACTCTTCCATTTTTGATTTTATGTATTTCACGTTGTTCTGGCTGTGGCTCTAGCTGTGGCTCTAGCTGTGGCTCTGGCTGCTGTTCGGCTTGAAACTCATTCCCAATATCTTTTAACAAATTGTCGATGTCTTGACTGGTGAAATCATCCAAATCAATAATTTGCTGCTTTGAATTCATTTTCTACTAATTTGAAATTCACCGTTGAAGTAAAGAAACTTTAATAGTACTCTTCTGATATTAATTTTTCTTTAAATACTTTTTGGGTGTTAGTTTACTGGGGGTAAAGTCTACAGACAATAATATATCTAAAAAGCGGGCAAATAAAGCAATGTTAAAGATTCTGAAGGTTAAAAAATACACATCTTTACTATAATGTTGGATTATATTTTTTAAGGTCAAAAATACTACTTGGACTATTCGTCTCTACATATAAAAACGCAACGATCGTCAAGGTCATTCAAGGTCAACATAATGACCACAACTTTTCAAGGTCCAAAAAACTACTCAGACTATTCGTCTCTACATAAAACAAGGCAAAGACCGTCAAGGTCATTCAAGGTCATTCCCTCCTCAAAAGTGGTCCAGCACCCGCTTAAGCCTACTACTTTGTCTAATAAAATATGTTTATTTAGCATATGTTGCACATATATTCAAAAATAAAGATGTGAGCGAAAACTTTATAGAACTGGCAATACTGGTTTTAAATTTGCGGCATATTCGTTAAAAAACCAGCGCGCGAAAAATTTTTAATCAGTTACATGTGTTGCCAGGTCTAGGGATTTTTGATGTATGGCGGGGATAAAGGGATGTTCTAGCGAAATTTAACAAAAACGATTTTATTGGATAAATAACAAATATATTTTATATTACTTTACTGAATTCTGAGAAATTAAGAATCTTTTTAGAATTTTGGACAAAAATGTCAAAAATGCTGATGAATCTTTTATGTTGTCCACACTGGTCAATTTTATGTTTGATCGTGAATTTGCCACATTCAAATGCCACTCTTGAAAGAATTTTTTTACCCATTAACGTAAACAAAACCAAAATAAGAACTGGTATCCTACATACCAAAAAGAACATAACTACCTTTAATAATTTAGCTATTGTATTTTTTAAACTAATGTATATTATTTGCATTTTTAATCGCGAAAATAAAATATTTCTAAATGATGGCTTGGTCTCTTATTTGCAGAATGCAGGCTGCAATGCTTGGCGCTTGCGGTATAGGGATTTTTTAAATAAAATCTGGGGATGGTGCAAAATTTGACCTGGCAACACTATCAGCAACGTGTCAGTCGTTGGTGTGAACAGATGTGTTTGCTTCTTAGGTAAGTAACATACATATTTTGAAAGATTTATTATAGAATTAAGAAACCCCTGCGTTTTTCCTAGAAAAAAATCACTAATTTGTCAGTGGTGTACAAGAACAAATAAATATTTGCCCAAAACTTGTCTTTCTGATAAACAACAGTAGTGCGACGTTTCGACTGATCTTCTACAATAACTTTTAAGCTCTTCAAAAAAAGCTCTGATTTATGTTTGTTTGTTATTTCTTTATATATTTTTGAAAAATTTTTGAAAGTACAGTGAATATCGCTTATAACGATATCGGGTATCGCGACAACATATTATGGTCCCGACCAAGTTCTATATACAGGGTGTCCCAGACCACCCGTCCACCCCATTTAAAACTTAGGGGATGGATTTTTTCAATGATCTAAAAAATGATTGTAGCCATATCGAGTACGCTCTTTCAAGTGGTGGTATTTTCAAATTCCGGCGCCGACCGAAAGTGGCCTATTCAGGCCTAAAGTCGTTTTTTGAATAGGGATAGGCCACTTCCGGTCGACTACGAGAATTGAAAACATCTACCACCAATCGAAAGAGCGTACTCGAGTAATTTTTTGGATCATTAAAAAAACTCTTCCCCTTGGTTTTAAAAGAGGTGGACGGGTGGTCTGGGACACCCTGTATAACCCATTTTGTTACCTTTTTCTCTATAACGGCCGGTTCAGACGCAGCCAGTAGTTTAATAGTCAGTGCTTTAGACGAGTTAATTAGTCAAAGTCGAGTGTCGCCGTTCGCAGCTGAAAATAACCTTGAAATAAACATTGTGTATTTTCCATTGAAAAAAGTGCTATGAATCGAAAAGTGCAAGTGAAAAAAAAAGTCCTTCTTCGTTCAGTTTTAAAACTTGTGATTTATGAAATAGAAGACTTACTATGTTTAGAAATAATGCAAAAGCCTAAACAAGTATGGGTTAAAAGCTGGATTCTTAGAAGAAATGAACATGGATCATCTAACTGTCTTTTAAAAAAACTGGCTTTAGAAGACCCGCAGGCTCTTGAGAATATGTCGATCTAATATTTTTAATCTTGTCAGCAATTTCTTTTTGGCCGAAACCTTCTATTGCCATCACTTAATGTATTTTTAAGTATGCTGCTTGCCGTTTTTGTTTATTTTTATACAGTTCGTTTCGAACATCCCACTGGCACTCATGTTTAACATATTCTTGAACCAATTTTAAAGTAGTGTTTTCTCCCCATTATTCCATATTAATTGCATGGATTAAAATATTCACCACAAACCAAATCTTCAATGAAGTTTAAATTATTTCCTTCAACCGTTCTTCAACTAAACCAAAACGACTACATTAAACTCGTGCCGGCCTGTCCAGACGTGTCTAGTCGGCGCGCTAATCGGCTTTTCTCTGTGGTGGGGGCTGCTACTGGGCCAGAAAAATAGAAGAGAGTTCTATTTCCAAAACTCGACCGTGTACTCGACTTCCAGTGGGCTCTACTAAAACGAATGTGTTCAAATGGGTAAAGTCACTAAACTACTCGACCACTTGACTAAACTACTGGCTGCGTCTGAACCGTACTTAACGACGTTCGGTTTTAATGACCGAAAGTAAGTGTTTCGCTCAATGTGGTTATAACCGATATTCAGTGTATATCATAACAAACGATATACCAAGGGTAGCATGATATTATTTTCCAAAAGTTATATTGTCAATCATTATTGATTTGAACAAACAGAAAAGGGGATTCATTAAAATATATGTTATTAGGGTTTCTTTTTATAATAGTTTTTTAGAAAATTTAAAACTTATTCATGTCATAAGACATACATACGTGAAAAATAAATCTTCTTTACTTACATGAATACTTGTTGATTATTTAACTTTATCTTCTAATCTCTTCATAATATTTTTAATTGTATTATTTTATGAAATTAGGAGAAATGCAGTGGTTTCTTAATTAAAAAATGTCCTTAATAGTGGCGTAATACCCAGATAAAGTTTTGTTTGTGGGTTACAAACATAGATTTTATTTTGTGACTAATTCGGGCAAGCTCTTAATGAGGTTTAAGATACTTTTTTCATTAATTTTTTTAAATAGAAAATTTGGTAACGCCCAGGAAACTCAGAAGTAGATGAAATTTTGTTTAAAATTAAAATCGCTTAGTAACCCAAACACTTTCTGTTTTAAAAATTATGCATCTACTGTTTTTAATATTTCTAAAACTGAAGCCATCCGCCCTAAAATATATGTTTTATTGATTTCAAAATAATGAAACCTAAAAAACTAAGCCATATTCTGAGTAAGATCTGGAAACAGCTTCCTCGACCAATAAAAATGGCAATCAGGGAATTGCATACGACGACATTGGGAAAAGTTCCTGACAAAGTTTGGTAATGGGACAAAATTTTAGTTTTTATTTAAAATAAAAAATATCTTAGCTAAAATATTGATATCTTAGGTTTATTCGTAGATGTAAGTGCGTTACTTAAAAGATATTTAATATTTTTCCAAATTTATATGTACATTAAATTTAAAAAAGCTCTATAGTCTCTTAAGGTGACGAAATTAGGGCAGTTTACTTTACCTGCAAAAAATGCTGAATGGACTCTAAAAGCATACCATACATTTTTTTTTGTTTTGAAAACACCACTGCTATTACAAATATTTTTTTACTGCTGTAACTTGAACAGTAAAATATTCTTCTCCCTTTGGAAAATAAATTTTATATTGCCTTCTAAAACTTTATAACATCTTTTAAAATAATGTTATTTTTGTATTGAAACTTTTAAACCAGTTTCTAAAGTTCACCTACTAGCGTGAAAACTGAATATGTACTTAAAGAAAAGTTTATATTTAGGAAAAGCACGCGAAGTGGCAAAATGAAATTATGAGTCATTTTTCGTGTCCTATTCTGGACAATGTCGTTCTTTAAGTAGCCCTTTGTATTAATTGCATTCATTCAGGAATCAATTAGGCCGTAGTTAATTGAATGGGGTGGGGTTATTACAAAAACTTAAGATGTTTTTTATGTTTTTTATGTTGTTTCTTTTGATTCTATCATTGCTATTTTAGCGTTGATTAAATAACTTACCTAATCAACCATTTAAGTAGTACCTTCATTTTAATGTAAAAACATCAGGCTGTCCCAAATTAAGGGTCCGCAATGCTAACTGTATTATTATAATTAATTAAATTACAAAACTAGTAGTATTCTTATTGCGTTTTAAGATGGCAGAATTAAAAAAATAAACATTTTTGGGTTTCTAGAATTTTTTTAAAAGAACTACTACTATATCGGTTTAGAACGTTTTTCTACGTTGTCCGACGCAGGGCCTGCGCACTGATAGTTCGGTAAGCATTCCCGAGATGGCACTAAATCCACAATTCAAACAAGTTTTCGTGGCTGATCGGGTAAAAGGAAAAATTAAGGGTTTTTTGTTTTTCTAGTACTTTTCTGTGGGTAGCTCGAAAGCTTAACCTCACGGGGGTCCAAGATCTAATGGACACCTAATAAGTGTTGACAGTTAACTGTTTCGTCCTTATGGGACTCCTTTAACTTCAACTTCAACATAACTATATTACAATTTTTAATTTATGTACAAAATATATACAAATTCACCTATATCAATATTTACATACGCCTTGCGTGAAGGCTAGAGTGCAGGCTACCTACACGTTCACCTTCACCAGTGCATGAGCGTAGAATTACCAATTTTGTTTTCTTCCTACCACCGCGAGTGCATGCAGGTTTACGCACTGCTTACAGGGTTTAGAAAGCTAAATCCCTTTTTGCATTGACCCTTTTTGAAATTTTGTGTGGATGTCAGTGTTAGTCTTGTCATTGGAAAAATAAAAACAAAAAACCAATTTGAACATTTGAATGTCGGATGTCGTCCGTGGCGTCTGTCATAGTTTAAGCGTCATGCTGTTAAAGAGTTGTCCTGAGATTGTGTGTGTATTGTGCATGCCCAATCCGAGAACGTGTAAAGCCATATGTGTCTATACATATGGTATACTACTCTGTTCAAAGGGACTCCTCAGAACACTGCTGGTCGATGTGACACCATTCATAAATTAAGTATACGGCTTTATTTCTCACCTTACATTGCTAGTGAGAAAACAAAAAAAAAGTCATGTACCCAACAAGAAGCACCATCTACCGAAATACGAGAGAAACTAAAACAGCAGCAGGCGAGTAAAACTGCTATATCATCGATCGATGAAACTATCGATTGAAAGAAAGAATCCATACCGTGACCTACGACACACATTGCCTTTCTAGATCAGGTCAACGCTAATTGCGTTTGTTCCGCTATCAAGACGTCAGCATCGATTTCAATTCAATTCAATTCAAAAGTAGCTTTGTTGTCAAAAATATATCAAGTACACATAGACAAAGCCTTGCTTAAACTAAATAAATAGGTAATACATACAGCACTACAAATTAAGCTTATCGTTATCACCAAACACACCTTTGTTAAAAAAGTACTTGGTATATTATCATTTATCATAATCGTTTATGTATGAACATCACATATCCAATTCATAGTAATATTAATTTTTATTTTTCGCAATGGTATTTAAGATTACTTGACCACATGTAAAAAAAGTAGGAACAAATATCCAAGCAATGTCAGCCATCATTAGGTAGATTTGCTACTAAGATAAAATAGATAAAAACAATCACTTAAGTAAAAAATCACCGCATCGTAAATACAGTGTGCGAACTTTGTCCTTTGCTACATGTTTTTTAGGTGTTGTAGCTAAAAATTTATATAAACAATGTAAATTTACAAAGCGACAAAAGAACCATGTATTAACAATTAAAATTCCTGTCAAAGGAAAATTTGTAGCAAAGGTAGGTAATAAAAAAGTAGGTACATTAAGTGACACAAAAAGCAATAAAACAAATAAATTGAAATAGTGATCCCTCATGACATAAATATATATATACATACATACACATACACATATACACACACACACATATACATACTGTAGCACTCCGATGGCTCAGATTGGGTTTTGGTAGATACAGTGGACTATAATAAACATTGGCGCAAAAAATTCATTTAACTAGAGAAAGTAAATAATTTAAAAATTGTAGGTTAAATTTGAAAGAGAAAGAAAATGGTGATATAGCCTCATGGAGAGGGACTTACCGCTGTTTTTAAGTTCCAAAGTGCAAGGTGTATACCTTTCCATAAGAGTTATGTGGCTTGAAGTTCCAACAGGATGATAGCACGATAATTTTAATTATTTGCGGAATTTTAAAGTGAATTTTCACTATTTTTTAAATTTAAATTTTAAGGTTGTCGTTTTCTGGACATGGCGACGCGCAGCACACTTTTTCTGTCTCTCAATCCTGCGCTTGCAGTTTTTCGCACCTGCGCACAGCACTTCACCCTCTATAGGAAAACCATATCACAATATTTTAAATTTTATGGATATGTGAAAAACACGATAGAGGACGCTTGTAGTGCCAAAGTATATAAAAATAAAGAAATAAGAAATAAAATT